>JAQIXQ010001058.1:0-17853 GCA_034700485.1 Pseudosinella alba
TGCTTTCTCAAATAAGTCTCAAGTGAGCCCAAAGAACAAAGCTCGAGAAAGACAAATGCCCTGCTCTTCTTAAGTTCAGCAGTGTAAGCCCCAACCAACTCTACGATGTGAGGATGTGCACCCAAATATGCCAATATCTTTATCTCAAATAGGAGTGCCCTGAGAGCCGTTCGTGGGCAAGGTACCTTTGTCATTTTGACTGCGACCTCCTTTTCCAGTTCCCCATTTTTACTTACAGATCCCAAGCAAACTTTCCCAAAGGCCCCTGAACCTAGAATTGAAGTTTCGTCAATTGTAAAGTACTTCTTAGAAAGTTCAAAATGACCCATCTTGTAAGGCTCCTTGACTCCCTCCAACCCGTGATCTCCGCCATTGAAAAATTCGGCAATCTCTTCCGTTGTTAGGTAATTTAATTTTTGTCTCCTCTCAAAATAGCCAATTACGGATAGTAAAACCACGACTAGCAAAATCGTAGAGGCGATGGCAGAGATCTCCAAAATGCTTACCGGGGTCGGAGGGTTCACGTTTCTGGATATTTCCTCATCGGCCAGTCGTAATGCAGCTAGAACAGTTACCATATTGCAGTTAAAAGCAAACTAATAAGGAATGCTTGAACAATTAAGTAAAGCTACCTTTTTTCTTATCTTCAAAGACAAAGTCATTCACAGTATCCGGATATGTATCATTCTCCTGTAACTTCCACCATCCATGTGTAGCCGTATTGGGGTCATCAAATGCAGAGTAAAATATAACATTCGAATTTGTGGATAAAGCAAACTCGTTCATTCCCTCCCAGAATTTCACAAATTCCGTCAGTTCCCATAGATCTGCGTGGGCAGAAAGGGGCCATTCTGTCACAAATGTGACTGTGATGCTATCATTCCAACCCCCAAAATATTTAATCACTTCCCCTTTGCATTTGTCCAGCATGGCAGCATACACTGGCAGTAGTCGATCCACCCCCAGGTTTGTGTGCTCATAATTGACATTTGCGGAAATGTAAAGAAATGTTGCCTTACTTGGAACAGAGTTTATTATGTCCCTGGTTAGTTTCATGGTATGCTCGAAGTTCTCACTGTCCAAGCAAAATGTTCCGTTGAGTTGAACGCCAAAACCAAAACTTTGGAGACCTGGAGGAGCCCTCGCAATTTTTAACATAGTGTCAACTAGTTTGTCTTTGTTTTGAACCATTGATGGGATAAAAATCATCTGCTTGACTACTCCAGGAAATAATTTATTGGTCTGTTGTGCCATCTCAGCCGCTACAGTTACTGTAGCCTCATTGAATGACATAAGTAAATCAATGTCATATGTACTTTGATTTAAGTTCAGTCGTAATATGGTTTCAATTGCGGAAACGGTTCTGTACTTGTCTTCAGTGGACACTCCGGTCGTGGATATGAATATTTTGGAAAACTTTGTCGAGATCTGCTGGACCAATACCTCCAGACTGGACTTGCTGTAGGGATTTGGCTTTCCGATACGGGACGTCAAGACATTGGGGCTAAATACTACTCCAGTGTTATCCCTGCTAAAATTGTATTCTTTTCGGAGCCATTCCATTTTTTCATACAGTGATTCATTATCATTATCAATGTCTGTCAGAGATGCTTTTTCTTCAAAAAGGAATTGCGATGGATGGAGATAAGAACTGTTTGGAATCAGTCTCCACCATCCATTCGTCATCATCGTCTTCTCATGAGCAAGTGGGGTGTCAAAGGCTAGAACAAAAATCACTTTGGTTTTCGACTCCATTGCCCAGTCATTCATCCTATCCCAGAAGTTCACTAATTCAGAAAACTTCCATCGGCCTCTCACACTCGTATCTGGCCATGTTGCCAAGAGAACTATTTCGGTCATATTTTTTAAGCTTCTGACAAGTTTCTGATATTGTCCAAATTGTTTTTTCATGGTGTCCACATGTGCACTTGCAGAAGATCCCGAAATGTCCCCATGGACATATTCGGAGATGTAAACGGAGTCAGGGTCATCATGTAAATTATCTTTCCATAGTTTTTCTAAGGCGGATGCGGATGTTTCAATGCCTATTTGTAGTCCAAACTTGACCACACTGGGTTGATGCTGATAGGTACCGTCCTGATAGTGAAAAAATTGACGAAACATGGCATAATTTTGATAAGCCTCATTTGTCCCATTTCCGATCTCCAGAATGACAGATAACACGGTACTGGGGAATATGGAGTTGGCCATGTTGGTCACCTCTCGAAGTTGCTGGATCTGTTCTTGGATGCTTTTTATGTTTCCCCAGTTGTGAACTTTGCATAGGATAATTAATTTCATTGTCTTGTTGGGAGTAGTTTTGTCAAGCCGAGCATTTTCTCTTGCCACAGTTTCTGGAAGTAAGACGTTACTTGATCCCTGGGCTGTAATGACATTTTGCAAATAATTTCCAGTCCACCATAAAATATCTCAAAAATTAAATAGTACGAACTTACCTGGTGTAGGTGGAATGTGGAAAGGAATCATGATTTGGTCAAACTGTGAGTGGATTTTGTTGACAAGTGCAGCCATCCCAGATTCATCCAAAATCTGGCGTAGTCCATTGTGCCGTATGAAATCCACTGGGTCAAAGTACACCCCAGTATAATTCCGGCTAAAATTGATTGCTGAACCCTATTTGAGATTTAAAGCTGATTATTGCTAGGAAAGCAATGCTTCGGTTCAATTGAATACGTCATGGGATTCTTATATATTTTTACCTTCCCTTCCTTGGCCAATGAAGTTCCAGAACTTACTCCAAAATAACAAGACAGTACTATCCAAAGTAGGTACGGTAAATACTTAAGTTTCTTAAGTGACCCCATTTTGTAGTCTTGAATTATCTGTTTCAAAGATAAGACATCTCAGTCACAATTTAAATCATTGCCTATGACTACGAATCGAGATAGATTAATTCAGATTCAGATTCAGGAGACGTGCGGATGATCTTATCAAGGCAAAGTGAAATGAAAGAATAGTTAGTGGCTCTCCTTAACCCTTCTTGAAATAATGAATAACTCATGTCACTGAATCTTCCCCGACAATGGGATGGGCTGATATCGCTCAACATTGAAACAAGAAGGAAAGCGGATGTCATGCAAACCACAAAGGGGAAGGGATAACGCAGTCTACTTGAGTCAGCATAAAAAATTAGAAAATCATGAGGCAACATCAAATAGCAACTTCCCCAGGCATTTCCAATTCTATCATAATCCGACAGGGTTAAGCTTACAATCTTGCATTAAATATTCCCAGTCAAAAGTGCATGATGCTGTAGAAGCCAATTTGCTTTCCCTATGGTCATTTTGGTTTAATTTACAAGAATTAATATTTTTAATCTGTTTCCGGCATTTAAGTTTCGTAGTTGGTTGTTTCCTCATATGAGCTTCCTCCTTCCAGGAAAGGAATATGGTATAGCTATATTCCAGCTAGCTTAATATGTACCATTTTCTAAAATATATTTGAGCGAGTTGGCGAAAGTACAAACTGTAATAATATGTATATATATTGGCTGAATATGAGTACGAAGAAAACTACGGATGGGGTTTGGGTCTAACCAATTAACTTGAACTTGAATTACCAAACAGTGACTACAATTCATCTATGCATATGGTTCGAAGCATTCTTAGAAATATATGAAGGTTATATAAAGGAAAGTATATATTACATTGCTCACTTTCTTTAAGTATGTATATAAAGCTCACAGTTGCAAAGAAAATGATTAAGAGTTCATGAAAAACGAAATCTGATGTTACATCATGACACATTTTTTTAGATAGCCTATGATATAAGACCAATATAATACATTCAACACATTAAGTATTTTTTAGCAATGTTAGCAAAACTGTCATGAAAAATAGCAGAGCAAGCAGAAGAAAGCACTTCAATGCTAAAATATGTCTAACTTTGAAGGATGAACTTATATGCCTTTACCTGATGAGATCTCATTGAAGTTACATAAGTGGGACAACATAAGTTTGTAAGGATAATAAAATATTAAATTGGAGTTATAAATATAAACAATATATTTATTTTTTTGCGCCTTTTGCCCATTTGGCGGTGACACTATTTGCCTGTGCCGCTGCTACTGTGGAACCGGAAACTGTGGTTGGATTTGTAAAGTATTAATACGTGTTGCCAAAGTAAGCAACGAGGTGATGTATTATTATAAAAGCATTTCTATATAAACCCATATTATAAACATTCGTACACACATTTTTATAACAATTATAATTAGCAATATATCCACCGAGCGAGCTTACCCAAGTGCTATTTAGAACCATGCCTTGTCAATTGCATTGCTGATTTCAACATGAGACTATGTTAATTTCATGATTGATTGAAGGATGACAATAGTCGCGATAACGTACTCATTAAATCAAATTCATATACATATTTCATATATAAAAGTGATTGAACATGCTACAGGAGTTGATCATATAAAATACTCAATGCGCAGTGATAATTGTTAATGACACATGTCGTAATTTATACTTGCTATCACAATTTCCCCAACCTCAAATATCAAGAATTAACTATAATTGGATCATATTTGCATTTTTCACCTCGTACAGCACACATAACTTGCTCATCGTCGGTACGATATTACAAATTCCTCCCCCAATAGCAAAACAAATATCTTGCATGATTATAATTACTAACTCCTTATCACATCCGTCCATTCGTCGCTTTGTTAGAAACAATCAGCGAGGTTTCACCAACATGAAAGACAGGAAGCCACTAGAGATGACAAGCCTGCTTTATAATGCTCTTATCTAGCCAATCCCGGCTAATCGGCCACGATATATTTTAATTGCTTGGGAACATATATGCCTACAGAGGCAAGCAATACTCCAGTCATTCGGGCCTCATAGATAGTAGCTAACTATTTAGTTTGATGTGCGGATAGTTAGTGATAGTGATAATGCAAACTTTTATTTAAAAAACAGAACATGTCTTACAACCATCAAGCTTGGAAGCTTACCATTAGTGCCCAACCACAATGCCCTGTTATTAATATACAGGGTTACTCTAGTCTAGTTCGATTGCTTTCAATGTGGAATAACTCCATTATTTTGGGGAAATACAAAATTTTGCAAAAACAAAGATATGGAATAAAACAGATCCTTTGGGATTAGAGCAGTATATTAAAATTCGAAAATGACAACCTAAGGATACTCCATAAAATTATTTGATTGTTCTTAAGATGCATTTGCCTATAATCTCATTCACTTTTTCCTCTGAGTATCTACCTAGGTATTTAGTGTACATTACGCGTTCTGCGGTTACCAAATAGGAATATGATTAACGTGAAAAATATCTAATTAATTCGTCATCAAATCATCCAATATCCGTTCAAGCATCCGCTCCCAAGATATTCAATTGACTAAACGTTAAATAATATAACTTACTATGGAAAACAACTGTTCATAAAAATCCGAAAATTCTTACTATCTTCCAATTCCCCATAATCTAACCACAAGGATGTATTGTTGTTTCGAATACTGTGACCAATTTTGCTTACGACGTATATAGGATATTAAGGTTGGATGATATGCTGCTAATTAGGTATTACGAATTACCTCCTCCCTTCTACATGTTATATAGTCAACGATACATTACACTATTCCAAGGAACCAGAATAAGTCCTGGTTTGAGTTTTTTTTCGGGCTACATCATACTACACTTTGTCCACAACGGGATAAGATCCAGTTATGTTTTATGTATCATCTTTCATGGATGAGCCTGTGGCTAAGTAATTTGGAATTTTTGTTTTTCAATGTTTTGAATCGTTTAACTCTTAAGGCTGGTGGTGTCTAAGGGGTATCATCTTAACTGCAATTGGTTTTGCTTCAACCGTTGGCCTCAATCATTGTTAAATTCTGGACATGGTGTTACTACACATATAATTTAATCTAACAACCATAATGGGAACAATCAAGAAGAAGGCATATTTGCTGTACCTGCCCTTAATAATATTTAACACATGTACCGGGTCCCCCAGTGACAATAAAGGGAAGGTATGGAAGCTTGCGACTTAATTTTTGTTGAGGAGAAGCATACTTTCTTTTAAATTTTATTTAAAATTATCTGTACTACACCCAAACGGCGTTGTTATGTTTGCTTAAATAGGATCCTACGACCAGTTTTAACCGGAATTATACCGGGGTGTACTTTGACCCCGTGGATTTCATGCGGTACAATGGACTGACTCATACTTTGGATGAAACTGGACTGGCTTCTCTTGTCCAGAAAATTCACTCAACATTCGATCAAGTCATGGTTCCTTTCCATATTCCTCCTATTTTGGGTAGGTAAATAATACATTCTGTTTTTATGGCATATCTTGGTACTGATCTATCAGTTGGGGAATTTATTAATATCAAAGCAGGGCAACACTCAGGTAACATCTCAATCCTGGAAACTGTGGGAAGGGAAAATATGCGATTGAACCGAAGTACAGGGAACAAGTCTCGCGGATTTATAAAATTGATCATCCTGTGCAAAGTTCACAATTGGCGGGACATAACAATTATCCAAGAACAAGTTCAGCGGCTTCGGGACGTGGTTTTCAGGGCCAACTCAAGATTCCCAGGGACGATCAAATCTGTCCTTCTGGAAATGCGGGATGGGACCAATGAGGCATATCAAAATTACGCCGTGTTCCGTCAATTTTTCCTCAAGCAGTCCTCAGATGTTAAGCAGAGCCCAGACTGCACGTTTGGGCTACAAATGAGCATTGAAACCTCAGCAACGGTGTTGATAAAAGCGTGGAAATGGAATGAAAATTTACAGGATATCCCGGGCACGACGTATTTTTCAGAATATTTTAATGGCGATATTGATGGAGATTCTGCAACTACATATTTGGACACCTTGAAAACTCATTTTGGAACTTATCGAAAAGCTATCGGGAACTTAAACAACGGCACTGAAATATGTTTCATGGCAACCTGGCCAGACACTGGTGTTGGTCGTAGAGTGAAATATTCAGAATTAATGGGACTGTGGAATGAAATGAATGACTGGGCTTTGGAGTCCAGAAACCTCGTTATTTTTCTTCAAGCCTTCGACACCCCGTTGGCTCCTGAGGAGAGGATGATGACCAATGGATGGTGGAGATTGCTGCCTAATAGTTCTTATCGCCATCCATCTCAATTTATTTTTGAAGACAAGACATCCCTAACTGACATTGATAGTGAAAAGGAATCCATTCTTTCAAATATGGCATGGCTTCGGCGAGAAGCACAGTTCAGTAGGGATAGCACTGCAGTTGTTTTCAACCCCGATATCTTGAGGTACCCCATTGACAAGCCAAATCCGTACAGTAATGCTACTTTGAAGGCGTTGGTGCAGCAAGTCTCCACACAGTTTTCCAAGATACTTATATCCACGACAAGGCTGACCGTTGACGATGCCCAAGGAATTCTTTTTGTACCACAAATTGTAGCACAGCTGGGCTTAAATGGAAGTACTTTTGGGGATGAAGCAATGGAGGTAATTATGACTTTTGATGAGTCATCAGTAAATTCTGTGACACATGCGGCACAAACTGCCAATAAGTTAGCCAAACATATGAAAGGAGTAGTAAAGCAGTTAATTTATATCCCATCAACATTTCAAAAGGCCGAGCTAATTAGTGCCACGCAAAAAATTACAAATGCTGCGGGAGGATTTAAAGATGTCGACCTGGGGATTCAAATCAACCTATCAGTTTGCTCTGACCGTGGGGACTTTATAAATTTCATGAAACTTGCTCGGAGCAACCTAAACTCTGTGCCAAGCAAAGGAAAGTTCATTCACATTTCTGCAAATATCCCATATCAGCATACAAAGCTGGGAGCAGATCGCCTTGTTCCGATATACACTGCCATGCTAGGAAACTGCAAAAGTAAAGTGGAGGAATATTTTCATCATGCAAATGAGAGCATCAACGTCACATTTTCAACCAAGTGGCCTCCTTACGACGAGGAAGGGCTCATCGGGGTGACAGAATTTTTGAAGTTTTGTGGGCAAATGAACGAGTTTTCTCTTTCCTCAAACTCGACAGTCGTTTTCTCATCCGCTTTTGACGAGCCTGATGGGGCTACCCTGGGATGGTGGAAGCTACTGGAGAATGAGACCTTTCCGGAAAATGTGGATGATTTCCTGTTTGAGGACAAGAAACAAGGTGGGTCGAAACAACAATATTTGTTTACTTAAACATGACGAAATGAAGGTATGTCGAAACATTTCCATTAACAACTCGTAAGTGTAATATTATTGACTTATTTTCTTTCCCCTAGCTGCATTACGTTATGCCGAGGAGGAACTATCCAGAGACCACATCTCCACGACTCCTCTTAACATATTATCAATTTCAGCTGTCGCTTTTCCAATTTTACTAATTGCGGTTATACTGTCAACTATTTGCTATCAGCAAAGGATAAACAAATCAAAATATTTGACAAGTGCGGAAATTGGCGAGTTTTTCAACGGCGGTGGGGATCACAGTGCGAATGGGGTCAAAGAGCCATACAAACAGGCTCATTTTGAACTTCTCAGGAGCTCCTTCACGATCCAGGAATCTTCCTTGCTAGGTTCAGGAGCGTTTGGTAAGGTTTGTCTGGGAACAATAAGTAAAGAGGGGAAGGAGAATAAGGAGGTCGCCGTGAAAATGACAAAGGTACCCTGTCCGCGAACGGCTCTCAGAGCACTCTTATTTGAAATTAAGATTTTGGCATATTTGGGGACACATGCCCACATTGTGGTGTTGGTAGGAGCTTATACAGCTGAACTTAAGAAAAGCAGAGCATTTGTCTTTCTTGAACTTTGCGCTTTGGGCTCACTTGAGAGTTATTTAAGGAAGCAAAGGCCGGATGTAGAGGCTTCACATTCGAATGATTATCCGGATTCCATCACCGATTACATGAGTCCTGACAATGTAACAAAACTTGATGAGATATTATCCGAAGACATGTATCGCTGGGCAGGAGAGATCGCGAACGGGATGGAGTTCATTGCTTCAAAACACGTACTAATTGGAAGATAATTTATATTTTAGGTGTTTCCTGGACCTAATTTAAATTAACTTGTGCCTATATAACATGTTTATTTCCAGATTGTCCATTTGGACATTGCCTCTCGAAACATTCTGTTAACCGCGGACAAGCGTGCAAAAATTACGGACTTCGGATTATCGCGACGCTTGTATGATTATCAGACGTATGTGAAGAAGGAACAGGAACCCCTTCCCTGGCGTTGGATGGCTCCGGAATCCCTCCGTAAATCCGAGTTCACAGAGAAGTCGGATGTTTGGGGTTTTGGTGTCCTTTTGTGGGAAATATATTCTCTCGGGGACGAGCCCTATCCTGGTCTCTCTTTTGATTTTAATTTTGCAGCCAAGTTGGAACGAGGACTTCGACTTGATCAACCCATCTACAATGAGAATGAAATTTATTCAGTAATGCTCCGTTGCTGGTCCACGAATCCGGAAAGACGGCCGACATTTTCCGAATTGACTCAATGCTTTCGACTCGTCCCACCGCCGGAATGCTCTGATTCGGGTGACGATGGTATACATAAAATCATCGATTGTATTGCTTGCAATATCCAGGGAAAGAGTAATCATTTTTGGGCAATTTTTTTTTATAGAATTAGATCTATCTAGTGTACCCATCCATCAGATGCCCGGCACCGATCCTGCTGTTTCGAATCAGTCTAGACAAACTGATAGTCTTCCTTCTGGAGTAATCACATCCCGGGTTAAAGTAGGGGGCCAAAGTGCCATGCATTTCTGGGCCGCTCTTTCTATCATGTTGATTATGACACTTGTAGGCATACTAATTATGTACGACACACGAGTATAACATATAATATAAGTATCTCTATACAATATTAAAGGTTTATATACTAAAGTATGTCGTTAATTAGGAAACTCATATGGTTTATTTATTATAGGAGTCTGTTTAATTACATTACCGATGGAAACCTAACGCATATACCAATCCCGTTTCCAAACTCAAATGCAGAATTAAATGGTAACTAACGAAGCGAGGTATAAACCAAAAATAAATTATGTAAAAATGAATGTTTCAGTTCAAATGTTTTGATGTATCCTCAGAATCATACAACAACGGAAACCTTGCGAAGCCAACAACAGACTGGACGCTGACTGCGAATATTAGCATTGCCCCTGAAGGTGAAGGTAGTGAAGTGGCCATTGGGAATCCAATGACATCATTACCCGACAGCAGAGGAAATCGAAAGGATGCAGCTCTGGGTCAGAAACTATTTTCCTTGATCGAACAACACGACGTGAAATATATTGCCGTGATTCTTCAATTCAATGCCGATCCGAATCAAAGGAACGGTAAACTGGAAACCCCGATTATCAGAGCCGCACATGTTCCGGATACAAATTTGAGTTTGATTATCATAAGGCTCCTCATAGACCATGGCGCGGATGTTTACGCAAGGGATGAAGAAGATCGGACTTTCCTGCATGTCCTGGTATCCCGCGGAAGTCTTACTCCTCCCCAGTTTCATGATATTGCGGCACATCTCATTTCAAAAAATCGGAGCACATCAAGTCTCTTTGTGATGGAAGGATGGACAAAAGGGTATATTGTATTCCACATAACAATTTTAAAATTTGAGGTTGAGAAGCGAACTCTCGCCCTGCTTCACGAGGAAGGAGTGGACTTCAACATTCTTGACAACATGGGAGATAATGTACTTGCCTATGCAATTCTTGGGAGAAGGAGCCATGAACTGATGCTGGATCTAATGAAATTCGGTGCGGACCGGAAGCACTTAAATCAGCATGGCTGGAATTTACTTCATATTGCAGCCCAGGGTGGTTTAGTGGATGATATGTCATTTCTGCTAAAATTGGGATTGGAAGTAAATGCACAGGATGATTCCGGTTTCACACCCCTCCATCGGGCTGTCCTGTTTGCAACAGGAAATATTTCAGAAGTAGTTCAACTACTAGTTGACAATGGGGCAAAAGTTCAACTTAAAGGCTATAACGGTCGCTCGCCATTACAAAGTGCGAATATGCGACACACAATGATGGACAAGGAAAAAGTTGTCAACTTGCTGTCTGGTAGAGAGTAAGTGACAAGTTATCGTAGAGGCTTCATATAATGCTCAAATTCTTATTAATTATATAATTACCTATTAACCATTGACGTTCTTATTTCCCTATTTATTCAAATTCAGGTTAGCTGAGGAGAAGCCAGATATTTTGGGAACGCGTCTATTTGATCTCATTGACAAGGAGAATGAAGACCTTGTCAAAGTATTGGTTGAATATGGAGCGGATATTAACATACGAAATGATCAGATGGAGACGCCACTACTAAGATCAACGCATTGCTTTGTCGATGAACACAGCGTGTGCCTTAGAATTGCGAAATATCTGATTGAGAATGGCGCTGATGTGTATGCCAGGGATATTAAAAACAAAACTTTTCTCCACAACATAGTTACTAGGAGAACCACACCTTCCCCCTTCCTGTTTCATGAAGTCGCATCCTTCCTCATTTCCATGAACTTGTCGGAAACATTCAACACGCCTGGATATTCTTTTGGCGCCACTCCACTACATTTTGCAGTGCGATATATTGACGGGATAGAGAATCGCACCTTGGCCTTACTGAAAAGTAATGGAGTAAATTTTAACTCTCTGAGCAGTGTCGGGAGCTCCATCTTGACGTATTCAGTTTTGGGAGGAAGAAGTGTAAGTTTTCTTTCCAAACTGGTTGCACTTGGGGCAAACTGGAAATACCTGGATAAGAAAAATAGAAGCATGATCCATGTTTCGGCTTACAGTGGCCATATTGACGGGGTGAAATATTTTTTAAACTTGGGACTAGACGTAAATGCTGCTGATGTTTACGGGGATACTCCCCTACATCAAGCCGTTTTATTTGGGGAAAATAATCTGCTGGAAATCACAAAGCTTTTGATTGGGCATGGTGCAAATATCCTGTTAAGGGATGATAATGGAAGAACACCCTTGGAGGATGCAGTTCGGAGAAAGAATTTTACTGATAAGAACGCTGTGATACAATGGCTGAAAGATTCAGAGTAAGTACAGTTCTGTGAGAAGAAATTATGGACACAGCGGCGTAATTTCACTTTTTCATAATTTTATAATGAACCGGTGTTCATTTCGTGTACGGTTCTTATTCAGAAATGTCGATTCATATATACATGTATTCATACAACTCTTATTCAGGAGTTTTGCATTCATATGAAAGCAAAGACTAAAATACCTCTACACACATCCCCCCTCTATAAGTTATATAACACATTTGACAAACTGGAGTGCTGGATGGACATGGCTCCAATATGGACATATCTTAGCTCATTAAGGATATATGCATTGAAGAATGCGTTTCCTCCCTCAAGGGTTTGTGTTTACTCTGGATTAATGATTATGTATTATCATTTAGGATCGCCCAGGAGGATCCAGGGACATTGAGCAAAAGACTATTCGAGGCTATTGGAAAAGGGAATGAAGACCTTGTCAAATCTCTGGTTGAATATGGGGTGGATGTTGATGTTAATATGCGAAATTTTCAGAACAAGACACCCCTCCTCACGTCCACATATTGCTCTAAAGATAATCTCACTGTTTGCCTTGGAATTGCAAAATATCTTATTGAGAAGGGTGCAGACGTTTATGCAAAGGACCACACAAATCGCACCTTCCTACACAACTTAGTTGCTTGGGGAACCAAACTTTCCCCGTCCCAGTTTCACGACATATCTTTGTACCTTATTTCCAAAAATTGTTCTGAATTGTTTAATACTTTTGGATCATCCAGTGAAGTCACGCCAGTGCATTTGGCGGTGCGATATATTGACGAGGTTGAGTATCGAACCTTGGCCTTACTGAAAAGTAATGGAGTGAATTTTAACTCTTTTAACAGTTTTGGGAGCTCCATCTTAACCTATTCAGTTTTAGGAGGAAGAAGTGTAAATTTTCTTTCCAAACTGGTAGCACTTGGGGCAAACTGGCAACATATGGATAAGAAAAATAGAAGCATGATCCATGTTTCTGCACACAGCGGCCATATTGATGGGGTGAAATATTTTGTCAGCCTTGGTTTAAACGTAAATGCAGTCGATGTTTACGGGGATACTCCCCTCCATCAAGTCGTTATATTTGGGGAAAAGAATCTGTTGGAAACCACAAAGCTTTTGATTGCCCTTGGTGCAAATATCCTGATTAGGAATGATGATGGAAAGACCCCTTTGATGGAAGCTATTCTAAGGAGCTATCATATTGACAAGAAGGCGTTGATACAACTGCTGAGCGAATCTGAGTAAGTTGTTGTTGATGATGATGTTGATCCGTGTTAAGGACTAAGCAGAACATTAACTGTTCAAAATATTAAAATTATGAGCAGAGGGGAATACAGAATATGAGATACAAACTAAGATTTTAAGAGCAAAGTGTTTGCAGAGTATTGTCCGTTGAGGTGGCCCAAACAAAACATAAGGCATGTAGTTTCTGAAATTTTTTAGAGATCAACTAATGTATGCTGCGCGGTGACCATAATTTTCCCACGTATTTGATCTATCACGTATTTAATTGTATCCCAGATTTCTAACGTACCGACTTGAACGTTACCTATACTCCGTCCATGAAAGTTCGCGCAAACTATACCGTACGTCGACTCCCTGAGGAGATAGGCGGACGGAAAGGACCTTTGCAACAGGTCGTTCACCCAAACTTACGAGTTTATAATCGGAGGGAAATTTTTCTACAAACAAATATGACGTACGTGACTGTCTGAAATGCATTAAGAAAGTCGGAGTACTCTGAATATTATCGGGATAGTTTGCAAATTCCACGGTAGAATTTATCAAAAAAATGTGTAAATACTCTAATTTTGCGATTACGAATGCAATGCTTGAAAATGGAATTGCAAAATGTAGTCCTAACGGATGCCATTTTGTATAGCCGCTTGCGGTTCTTGTTCATCATTATGATCGAACTATGAGGAAATCTTGTGCAATTCACTAGTTTTCGTAACGCTTATTGTAAGTTAAGGTATCAAATCGGATGGGACGATATAGCTTTGCCATAGGATTTTATTAATGTAAATTTGTAATCAGAGTGTCCATGTGCAATGGAGGTGAACCAGTAATAACACTTTTACTGAAAAATGCAAAATGTGACTCTCACTCTTATTTATTTACAACGTGAATTGTAGTTCTATGAGTATTGTGAATAACTGATTTTCTATTCTCTATCAGGTTGTCTGGGCAGACTCCCGAGAGACTTGGCGAAAAACTATTTGATGCCATTGCCAATGCACAGGAGGGACAAGTAAAGGTTTTGGTCGAATTTGGGGTGGATGTCAATATACAAAATGATCTGATGACGACGCCACTATTCAGATCCACATATTGCTCTGACGGTGACCTCGGGATTTGCTTAAGAATTGCAAAATATCTGATTGAGAAAGGTGCTGACGCTTATGCAAGGGACACCCAAAATAGAACATTTCTCCATATCTTAGCCTCTCGCCCTGTCGTTATAGCCCCGCCCAAAAGTGCAGGACTTTCCCCTGCCCAGTTCCACGAAATATCTTCCTACCTCATTTCCAAAAACGTCTCTGACTTGTTTAACATGCGTGGACTGTCCTTTGGAGCTACTCCACTACATTTGGCGGTGCGGTTTGTTGACGAGGTCGAGAATCGCACCCTGATACTTCTCCAAAGGAATGGAGTCAATTTAAATTCGCTGGACAATGATGGGGACTCCATATTAACATGGTCAGTTTATGGAGGAAGGAGTGTAAAATTTCTTTCCAACCTGGTAGCACTAGGAGTGAATTGGACGGAACTGAACAAGAGAAACCGGAGCTTGATTCACAATTTGGCTAAACGTGGCCATGTGGAAGGACTGAAATACTTTTTAACCTTGGGCTTGGACTCAAATGTCATTGATGCAATTGGGGACAGCCCTCTTCATAAGGTTGTCTCACTCGGGAAGAAGAATACCTTGAAAACCATCCAGCTTTTAATTGAGAATGGGGCCAGCGTCCTCATAAGGAATGGCCATGGGAAAACTCCCCTGGAAAAAGCAGTTGGCAGGAAGGATTTTGCTGCCAATGAGAAGCAAAACGTGATTCAGCTCCTAAGAGATAGCGAGTAAGTAGTTGTTAAAAATGGCCATTGACTATTCCATTTTCCACTACCTAAAAGTATGTTTTATATATTTTGTTTTTCATTGCACGACTCATATCCATAGGAGACATGCTCTGGACAACCCACTTTATAACTCCACTGCGAAGCTATTCATCGCCATTGATCTTCAGGATGAAACCTTAGTCAAAGCTCTTGTTGGGGAAGGGGGTGATGTAAATGGGAAAGATAGCCTGCTGGAGACGCCCCTTCACAGGGCTGCCGCCTGTAGAAACAAGACATTTGCAGTTGAAGTGATCAAGTTGCTGATCGAGCATGGTGCAAATACCTCTGCTTACGCCAACGAGGGTTATACCTTCATACACAAATTGATTGGGGATGAGAGCACACTCACGCCCGCACTATTTCACGACATGGCCGTCTTCCTCATATCCAAAAATCTTAGCTACATTTTTGACATTCCGGGAAATTTCACCAAGAAAACCGATATTCCGCTCATGCCAGGTTACGTATACACGTCAGTATTGGACACAGGATTACAGACGGCCGTCCTGGAACTTGAAATCAGACCGGACACCCTATCCTTACTACAATTGCATGGTGTTGACTATAACGCCGTTAACGGGAATGGGCACACAGTCTTATATTGTGCGCTGATGGGAAACAGGAGCGTAGGACTGATGTCAGAACTAGTTGCACTTGGGGCGGATCCCAAGCATCCTACCTATTCCAATCGAAGTTTGCTTCACACAGCCTCAGAACTGGGAGAGCTGAGTCATATAAAATTATTCCTGGATTTGGGCTTGGACATAAATGCAGTTGACAGTGAAGGACGCACCCCTCTACATGCTGCATTGTATCGTCTAACGGAGATTTCTTTGCCTTTGGCAGTTGTCAAATGTCTACTTGAGCATGGAGCAAATGCCAAGGTTAACGATCATTATGGACGTAGTCCACTCGATTTGGTGATGAATCAAAATCATTTCAGCAACAAACTTGAAATTATTCAATTGCTAAGTGCAAAAATTTAAGTTCGGGCAGTGGCTGTAATCTATCTATAATTTATTCCAAATACTTGGCGATGGCCTCTAAACTTTCCCCGTTTGCTCTGATGGTGGCTGTGGGCACGTTCAGTTGCCGATCTAATACTTACACTTTGCATAGCAATAGTTATTTGTAATTTAGTTAGGGTTGTGACCAAGATTAAGGAAAACATGTAACTGCGGTCTGTATTTATAAGTGATCCTAAATAAATATAAAAAATCACATTTTGACTCAATTCACAATCTTAGCTCTGCATATATTTGTTTCCTTTCTTTAACCGCGCCGTAAAGGTCATGGTATAGGTCCACTGAATTTCATTTCCTTCTGGTCAGCCAAACGAAACTATTTGACTATTTGTTAATAATTATATTAAATTAGTGTTATTAGTGGGCAGGTTTCGCAATGCCCCAATCAAGTTATATTGTTATTGGGGCTGCAATTGCAATAAAAGTTGCTCACCGCTTGTTTTGCGTGAAATTCTAGAACGCTGGCCACATCCAACTATTTCCTACTAAATTATTCATATGGACTATCTTCAAGCAAGTCTTCATAGCTACAGGTCTGACACAAATTAACTAGCGGTACATCTATGTTCGGACAGTTCCTGCTCCTGGTAAGTCATCAATGATGATACGGCTCAAGTGATGATGATGATGAGGAAGATTGAACTTATTATTCCGGTTCTACTATTGCGTAATCTGACTTCTATTTTTATTTAAAATTTGACTAAGTTTAGCAATTTTTAATGCTCACGAAACAACATCCAGAAATAGGTGTTAAGTGTAACCAACTCTAATTAAAACAATTTACAATAATTACAAGAAGGCAACAATGACAGTTATGGTAATTTTCCTAGTGATTTTGGTATCCCAGCCATTGGAATGGGGAAAGGGGGCAACGAAGACCCTCCAAGAAAGAAACATTTTCATCTGGGAATACGATTCGGAGGATGAGGGAAATGGGATGAGTCATCATCGGAGGAGGTGACGGTGTACATGTTGGCAGAATCCACAATGTGTTTGAACAGGAGGCATAAAATTATACTTGCCATTAAGAAAATTATATTACATAAATAGCAACACTATTTAGGGAAAATGAAATAGAAGACGGAATTTTAATCAAAATTCTAAGTATGCAGATTTTTATTTATTTATCGTGCGAATTTTACTATGAATTAATTGGTTATTTAATTATGCGTGCAACTGCACAAAATATACAACTTTATGGAATTGCATATACAAGTATTCCTATTGATTATCTCTAAGCAATTGCATAATTTTGTCTTTATCATCGAAATCATTCTGTACTGCAAAATAGATGGGGACGCGACCATACTTGTCAATGGCTTTAACATTTGCTCCATTCCCAATGAGAAATTGAACATTTGTCAAAGTATTTTCATTTGGGTATTTCAGCGCCAAGTGGAGGGGAGTCAGCCCATCTTTGTCAACCGCATTTATGTCCAAACCCAAATCCACAAAGAAATGTATTTGATTCGGTTCACCAAGTGCTGTTGCAGTATGAAGCAAGCTATGACTGCTATAATCAAGGTGCTTGGGATCCGCCCCAAGTGCCACTAGTTCACGAGGGGAGTAAGGGAAAATGTAATCACGGATCAGGCCCATATTCCCACAGTAGATACGTCTTAGGTAGACATTA
>JAQIXQ010001059.1:0-17852 GCA_034700485.1 Pseudosinella alba
GTGTGACTTTCTCGGTGGTTGGGAGGCGTTCCAAATGTCGCTGGTTGAGTCCAGACACCCTCCTCATTGTTCAGGCGGACGTGGAGGATGTGCATGTCATTCATCAAGATGGGGTAATGAAGCCCTTGGCCTTTCTCGTCATTTGCTAGTCCCCCAAAGACGTAGATCTTATCCCAGACAATGGTGAAGCTATGACCCAACCTCCCACGGGGGAGGGGACCTGAGGGATTCAGCTTACTCCATTCCCAGGTTTTGATATTGAGCTGGTACAGGTCATCTCCAAAGATACTGTCCCCCATGAAGCCACCGTGGATTAGTATTCGACTCCCATCCACAGCCATACCGAAGACCGCGCGTTCGCAGGGAATGTCCCCCGAGAGCTGTGGCTGAAACCATAGATTTTTAGAGGTGTCCAAGACGTGGACCTTCCCCCAGTTGTCTTCTTTACATGGGCCACCCCCGAATACGATCATCAAGTTGCCACAGCTCACTGCTCGATGCCCATGTCGCGGCTCTGGTACGACTGAGCCGATCGCTGGGCCATCGGTGACCTTAATCCATGTCGCGTGAAACTTGGGAGGCTCGTCAGGAACATGCTCGGAAGCTGAGGGTGGCACCCAACCAGGATAGCCAAGGAAAGTCGTGACGCCAGGAACTGAAAATCCTCCCGGGTTTTCCAAGATGACAGCAGAGGTCTGAGCTGGAGTGGCAACACGAACGTGTTGGTCTTGACCCTCACCAAGTGACACTGATGATGATGGTGACGGTGAAGCCGCGAAGAAGGTCAGTGTCTTCAACTGATCCCCACCCCCACCAGCTGTAGATGTGTCCACCCCCTCACCGATAACCTGGTTGCAAAGGGCCTGGAAACTTGAATCCATTGGACTTCCAACATTCCCCACAATCACGGTGGAACTGGCTTCCGGAACAGGTGAGATCACTTTCGTTGAAGAAGATCCAGGCTCGCCATAATTAACGTTATCGGGCCGGTTATCGAAACCGAGGTCATCCTTGGAAGGTCCTGCTTCTGCTCCACATGTTCCCCTGTGGTAAGCCTTGCTGATGCGGATGTCTGGAACAGTTGTAGGCCGCCAACCCCCGCCACCTTCACCTCCACCGGGACCGGAACTCATTGTCTGGATCTGGAACAGTTCAGGTTCCTATTTAGCTCAGTGTTCAGGATAGATCAAGTGCCCTTCTCTCCGGTGGATGCTTGAAGTGTCTGTAGTTAATTAACAATGACAAGAAAGCAACCAAATAATAATTAGATAATTAAATTTACTTGTGGACAGGTGTTAACTATTTTTATTTTAAAAGGTACTTCCCATATCATAATTGATAATATATTACTAGATAAATTCCATTTAAAATCAATCTCAGAGAAAGTCTATCCCTAACCAATAAAATTGGCAATTAATTTAATTTAACTATTTTAACTACACATGATCAAATCTATTAACTTTTATCTAGTCAACTTCAACTAACAACTTATGTCTAACTCATCTAGAATCTAATAATCTCTAATCAACTTACCTTTCAATTTACTTTACTCTAGTTACTAGTCACTAGTACATTACAATTAAACTAAATATCACTACTTGAATTAGTTTATTAAAGTTTAATTATTCTGTATCCGGATCTATCAACCATTCATATTTGTTGTTGTTGTGATTTGTGAATGTTGGGTGGGAATGGGATTGCATTGTAAATGGCATGGGGAATTGAATATGGATATGGAATATATGGACTGGACTAGGCAGAAGATTGAGTTTGATTTGGCTTGGCTTTTTTGGCTTCACTTTCTCCTATCATATCAAACCTCTAATAATTCTTGTATAGCCCTATTCTTATATGGCCTAGTTGATGTTGATGAGATGAATGAAGAATGCACATGGCCTGGCTTACGACATGACTACGACAAGCATGTCGTTTTCTGCTGGTTGTGAAATGCACCAAAAGTCCAATTCATATCCCAAAATCCCAACCCAATTCATATTATTTCATATACAAAAGCTTTTCATTTCCTTCTTCTTCGATTCCGATTCGTCGACTCATGTCATATGATATGACTCATATCACATCTCCTATTCTTTCTCCTTGCTTTTTGACTGGATTGGATTTTTGACTGAGTGAATTTGCAGCTAAAAACGAGTCTTTGTTCTCCACATGCATTTATGTTGCGTTGGTTCGCCTGGCATGTATAAATGTAGTTGCAAAAAAATCGTCTGAAATGAAAATTGATAGGAATTATGCAGGGTATTGTATATATGTATAAGGGCGGGGGTGAGATCAATATGTTAAATGTAGGGGATGAGATGATAATATGATATAATTATATCGTTAGTGGCAGTAACTATAAAAATTACATTTTATTTTGAATTCTATAAAGCTTAATGTAATTTTATAGGAGGAATTCTAAGAGCATCTATTTATCCACCAAGTCGAGTCTTTCTCTTGATATTCATCATAGTCATCATGATGACTATAATGACTAGTTAAATAGTAATTATGGCATGATGTGAAGGTGGTTTTCCTTAAAAAAGTGCCATTGCCGACCCTGCTGGTTTTGAATTACCTGATTTATCGAGAGGTATGGATTAAGAATGGATTTAATTGAGGATAATAAAGGTAATTGTGGACTAGGTATATTAATGAATGACACAATCAAAATATATTTTTAGATTCGGTCCAGCAACAAAAGCCGGAAGAAGCTCCAATGTCTCCAGGCTCAGAAGGAAATCCACGTGGCGAAAATGTTCACATGGGTTGTTTCAGTCCTCCTCATTTGTCACATCATCTCTGCATTGGCCTTGGACGGGGAGATGTCGGCGGAAAAGCAGCCAGTTGTCCTGCAGGGCTTTCGCCACTCCATCGGTTTCGAGGAAAATATATAAAATGGTTTGTTACAAAGCAAAAGAAAAGTAATGCATCAATTGCTTTGTATCAGCAACTGGCTCATCTTTAATTCAGAATTGAATTCACAATTTTCTGAATTCAGTAATTAGTTGGCGATTAAATGAAAATAACAAGAACGGGCATTCTCAAATTAAACTTTAATTCAACCTACAAATGGTAATATTAAGCAGGAAAGGCCCAAGGGAATAACATAACTTGGGCTTATTTTTTTCTTTCCTTCCGCTACCAAGAACTTGCCTTATTTATGGCAGCGTCCATATCCGTCTTTGTTTGAACTTGAACCACGCATAAATATGTACGGATGACCGCATGCAATAGCCAAATGATATTTTATTATTGGAAACAATTCATAAAATATGCAAGATTGTTTAGATTGGACAATAACTAGCTGAAACTAGTCGGATCATGACATGTAGCTACAGGAAGTCCCATAAAACCAAAATTAAATTTGTTCCACGAATGGAAGCATAGTTAGTGAAATATGAATAATTTCCATGTACTTGAAGCATTGGTATTGACCACAACCATATACCCACAACTTACTCACAACTTCCCATCAGCATTGTGAAGTGAAGTTGTCGAGAGAAGCAAAACGGTTTGTTTTTTTATTTCGCACAACCCCATTCAAAGTTTGCATTAACAATCAATTACCCGTAGAAATTGCTTCGATTCCCCTTCGTTTAAACAAGCAACAATGAAAACAGCAAAATCCGTCCATATATTGTAAGACAACCCGATCATGGAGAATGCTACGATATATTTGCACCACATCAGTTGCATCCTCGCCGACTTTCCTCGGAACCACACTCTCTGCTTAACTCCCGACCCCAACTCAAATTCGGCCATTTGTTACCACTGTTTATGGATCCCCTCATATTTATTTGACGGGGACGGGGACTTCCAAAGTAACTCGGGCTGCCTTCTAGGCGAAGACTGTGCAGGCACGATCCTCACAAGGATCCTCGCTTACCTGACCATCCTCACATCATCTTTGTTCTCAAGAATGGTGTGGCCATTTGTGGACCATCTTTGACTGCCCTTTTGATCCCTCTGACAATTTGCGACTTTCTGACAAGTTTATTATCAGCGCTACTTCCCCTTCCTGTGATTCTCATGATGGATAATGTGCTACGATCTGAGTTGACTTTGTGGACGGCCTACATGTCACTCACGTTGGGATACATTTTCAGAACAATGTCAATACTTATCGCTGTAGTGATCACAGTGGAGAGGTATTTCGTGGTTGCGAAACCGCTCAAATTTAAAGGGTGGTTCACATTGAGGAGGAGCCGGTGCCTTTGTGCGGGGGCGTGTGCTTTCGCCATCGTGATAAATATCCCAAGATGGTTTGATGCAGAGTGGGAGGAGGTGAGAGAGGACGGATTGGAAAATCAGCTTCCTTCCTATCAGCATTATCCTTACGTTTTGAAACTGACTGATTTTGGATATATCTTCTATGACAAATTTTGCGAAATTTATTTCATCATTGACTTTCTCGTCCCGTTGCCAACTCTGCTGGTGTTGAATTACTTGATATATGGGGCGGTAAGTCCATTTCTAATTACAATTTAAGGAGGGGATTGTCGAAATCTTGATATGGATATATTGTTTTACAGATTCAGTCCAGCAACAAGGACAGGACGAGGCTTCAATGTGTACAGGCTCAAAAGGAAGTGCATGTGGCAAAAATGTTTATTTGGGTGTTCACGATCCTTCTACTCTGCCATCTTATCCCGATCCTGTTCCACATCATGATTGGGATTTTCCAAATGATGCACAGGGATTTAGCCATGGCTTCAGGTTTAACCATCAACTCTCAACATTTCCATCAACTCGGCGGTGAACTTTGTCATCTACTGTGCGTTCGGGGAGCAGTTTCGGACACACTTCTGTACGCTTATTTTGTCGTTTCCCGGGATTAAGCTGCTTTGTAAACTGGGAAACAGGAGGAGGGGCACCAAAGCCGGGAACAATACTGGAGATGTCCGGAAGAATCCTATTCCTATTAGTCGGGCTATTCGGAGTATTAGCAATAGCAGTACTTTCTCCGGAAGAACCCCCACCTCCCAATTAAGCTGGGATGAGGATACGGCGAAGGAAAGTCAACCAGTTTCTCTGACGTGAATTTTCCAGACCCGAAATCTGAGCAAGCAATTTATAATTAAGAGATTTTATAATTTCAGTTTAGTTGTTTGCATACATGTAAATATTCTCCGAATGTATTTTACTACTGTAGTAACTGCGTAAGTTTTTTATACCAAAAAATGCTAATTAATGTATCTAGCTTTTTTTATGTACGAAAAGTAAATGATAGTATTGAGTATGGACATATTGCTCGTGGTAACAGCAAATAAAATCGAAAGGAGGAAGTAAAAAAAGTTGTTTTCTGTATATAACTATTAGGATACATAATCAAACCACATGAAACTAGTTTAAAGCCAAGACATATTGAAAAACAACTTCCTAAAATAAAAGAATTGCTTATTACTGTATTGCGAAATTGATGACAAATTTAGCAAAATAGGAAAACAATTCCTTGAACACCATTGACTGCAACCAACCGACTCTTCGACCAATAGTATTGTGTATTGGTGAATAGGAAAGTTAGGGAAGATAATTGTTTCCTCCTTGCAGCTATGCATATTATATGCTAAGCACGGCACTGACAGGCGTATATAGCTTCTTTATAACTACATCGATATTCTCTCATTCCTAATTTGCTATGTATCAGTTGCCATTATTCATATTGGCAGGACTAGTTGTCTAATTTTTTTTGACATCAGAAACACACCATGGCAAGTGTAAGAAGTTGCTTCAGAACTTTTACCATCATTGTCGTTGTTTCCGTGTGATGCGGGAATCATGGAAAATACAACAAAATATCTCCACCATCTCACCTGTTTCTTCACCGACTTTCCCCGGAACCACACCTTCTGCATAAGCCCAAATTCCAGCTCAAATTTCACCATTTGCTACAATTGTTTGTGGACATCCTCATATTTATTTGATGGGGATGGTGACTTCCAAAGTGGTTCGGGCTGTCTTTTAACTGAACAATGTGCAGGGAGCATCCTAACACATTTGTTCGCTTACTTAACTATCCTCATCGGGCTGATCGGCTCGGTGACCAACATCCTAACCGTTTTTGTGCTGAAGAAAGGGACAGAGATATGTGGCCCATCTTTAACCACGCTTCTTATCCCCTTGACAATTTGTGACTTTCTGACGAGTGTTTTCTCCGTGTCCACCCTGCTGTCCCTGATGGATAATGTGTCCAGAAGTGAGTGGATGTTGAGGACGGCTTACATTTCATTGACACTGGGCTACATTTCCAGAACCATGTCCATTTTCATTGCTGTTGTGATCACGGTGGAAAGATATTTCGTGGTTGCCAAACCGCTCAAGTTCAGGGGTTGGTTCACCGTTAGAAGGAGTCAATGTCTGGGGGTGTGGGCGGGCATACTCTCAATTATTATTAACATCCCAAGATGGTTTGATTCTGATTGGGAGGAAATCAGAGTTGGCGGACTGGAAAATCAGATCCCTTCATATGAACATTTTACTTACATAGTAAAACTACCGGCTTTTGGCTATAATTTTTATGACAAGTTCTGCGAGATTTATTTCATTATCGATTTTTTGCTGCCGCTGCCAACGCTGCTGGTGTTAAACTACCTGATTTATCATGCGGTAAGTAGATTCGAAAAGTGCAATTATATGCCATAATTGCCGCATGCTTAATATGCCCATTACATAATTTGAAATTATTTAGATCCAATCCAGTAACAGGGACCGGGAGCGTCTCCAAAATGCCCAGGCTTTGAAGGATGTCCACGTAGCAAAAATGTTCATTTGGGTTGTTACAATATTCCTCCTCTGCCACGTCCTCCCGATACTCTTCCATGTCATGATTGGAGTCATCCGGGTAATGCATCGGGATCTTGCCATGGCTGCTGAGCTGACCAACTCCATAAATGCAGCTGTGAACTTCATCATCTACTGTGCCTTTGGGGAGCAGTTTAGGACACGGGTTTGCAGACTGATTTTGACATGCCCGGGTATTAAGCAGATTTATAATGTCAGTGGTCGCAAGAAGATGAGTAACTCGAGGAATTTGGTTAGCAATAATAATGGTGAGGTTGGAAAGAGACTTGTAAGCCGGGCAAGTCGAAGTATAAGCTATTCTTCGGGAGAGATCCACGCATCCATTTAAACTTTGAAGGAAGGAGGAGGGGAAATGTGTATTCATAAAATGGTCAATATAATAATACATATTTTCTGCGGATGTTAAATTAACATTCATTTTTATAAGTAAGTATGTGAAAATAAATCCGACATGACGCCATCATCAGCAAAATAATTCTCGACAAATGAACATTTACGATTTATATACCTACTTATATTAAATATGCTTGCAAGTGTGACTAATATTCCAGTTTTCCTCCGCCCTCCATTATATAATATATGGTGACCAAACCTCCCGAAAGATAATTCCAAGAAATGGAAATCATTTTCCATTGCGAAAACATGAATTTGAACTACGCACCAATAACTCATTCGTGAATAAAAGCATAATAACGAAAATATTTTTTAATAAACTAACGATAAGTGAAAAAAGGAAATGGTAAGACTAAATACAAAACATTGCATAAATTTTATAAAAAACAATTGACCACAATGTCAAACCATATCATATATCACCCATCTACAACACGTGAAAGTGACGCAAGTTGTTTACTCGTTTCAGCAATTGTTAACCACATGTCAGTGCTATATATGCTATGATATGGACTGTTATTACGATTAAGATATTGGAGATGGAGACATTAAACTAATTTTGCCATTCATTACCATTCGTATCCCATTCATATCCATTTCTCATTTACACTCACATATATTGGTCACTCGTGGCTTGTAATTTATATCACATTGAAATTAATTTCCTTCAAACAGTGTCAGATCTAGAATCCTTCGAAATTCCGAATATAGTGAAGTGAGCTAAAAATGCTTGGCACAGCAGAACAACAGAGCGATTAAAATTATTTTTGATTTCTTGTTAATTTCACGAGAAGGAAATAATGGAGACTAACACGACTTACCTCCACCACGTCACCTGCTACTTCATCGACTTCCCCCGGACCCATATGGGTATATACCCTCTGTTTGAACCCGAATCCCAGTGAAAATTCCACAGTTTGCTACAATTGTCTATGGATCTCCTCATATTTATTTGATGGGGACGGTGACTTCCGAAGTAATTCAGGATGTCACGTAAGCGACAACTGTATGGGCAGGATCCTAACAAGAATTTTCTCCTATCTCACCATCCTCATTGGTATAATCGGCTCAGTGAGCAACCTTCTAATCATTTTTGTCCTGAGAAATGGCGTCGCCATATGTGGCCCAACTTTGACTGCACTTCTTATCCCGCTAACAATTTGTGACTTTTTGACAAGCCTGTTTTCTGTAATGCTTCCGCTCCCGGTGATCCTCATGGTCGACAATGTGTCGAGAAGTGAGTTGATGTTGAGGATGGCCTATATTTCACTAACTTTTGCCTATATTTCCAGGACAACTTCCATATTCATTGCTGTCGTCATAACAGTGGAGCGGTATTTCGTCGTAGCGAAGCCCCTCAAGTTTAAGGGCTGGTTCACTGTAAAACGGAGTCGTTGCCTTTGTGCCGGGGCGTGTGCTTTTGCCATTGTTATAAATATTCCAAGATGGTTTGACGCAGAGTGAGGGAAAGTGAGAATGGACGGGCTTGAAAATCAGCTCACTTCATATCAGCATTATCCTTCCATTGTGAAACTTACTGGCTTTGCATACGTCTTCTATGACAAGTTTAGTGAAATTTATTTCATCGTGGATTTTTTGGTGCCGTTGCCAACTTTGCTGGTGTTGAATTACCTGATTTATCGAGCGGTAAGCTTATATGATCATAAAAAAATTGACTAAATTAACCGATGGCATGGCTCATGTCCGAATTTTGTTTCCTAGATCCAATCTAGCAACATGGACCGGAAGCCTCTTCAAACCGCCCAGGCTCGAAAGGAAGTCCATATCGCAAAAATGTTCATTTGGGTGGTCACGGTCCTCCTATTCTGCCACCTGATTCCGATCCTGCTCCACGTGATGATCGGGGTGTTTCGGATGATCCACAGGGATCTGGCAGTGGCTGCGGAGTTGACCATCTCGATAAACGCGGCTGTGAACTTCATAATCTATTGTGCATTTGGGGAACAGTTTCGGATACACTTTTGTAGAGTGGTTTTGTCATGTCCTGGAATTAAGCAGGTGTGTGAGATCTGTCGTCGCCGGCAAAGTTGTTCCATGAGTCAGAGCCATGAGGATAGTAACAACACCGTTTGAAAGAATATTGTGGGTAGGGCAAGTCGATGTAATAGTAATTCGTCCGGTAAGAGCAACGTGTCAGTTGTTATAACTGTGAAAGAGGGAAAATGCACTAAAGAATTGCCAGTTGTGTGATCAAATAAATAACTGATTTGTCCGAACACATTGATAAGTGATAAAATAATGAGCCGGTTTACGCCATAGATATGTGCAAAAAATATCAGTCGTTTAGTGTTTCGGGAGTAAAAAATAGGTAGTTTAATGAGGGGCTTTTGCCGTGACCATCCCTATGGAATGAAGCTTATGAGCTTCATATATAACTCCGCGCAAATGTATTCGAGAAGGGATTTATGTCTATGGAAAATATAATTTCCTTTCTCGATTTGATATTTGGCCTATAGTTAATTTATAAATACTTTAAGTTTGATCTCATTATATTTAATGGTATTTATAATTTAATATTATTTCATGAAAACTATGCACATCATATTTAGCATAGCTGATGTTTGGGGAATTAAATGTGTGTTGATTTCTGTAAATATATCGAGAGTAAATTAGATCCACTGTTTTTTTTTTGCAAACGAGAAATGATCATATCATCAGCAATCGCAATGCATCACGTGTAACTAACCGAGTTTCCTTGGACTACGGAGAACTGCTAATCGTAAGCGCATGAAGAATTCTTTCTACATAATTTCTGACGTTTGCTGAACATGTCATATATAGGTATATTTAACTTGCGCTTGCTTATAATTGATATCACTCGCCGCCCAGTTGACAACTAGTAGAGAGAGTAGACACCCTTTTTTATATTAAAAACAGGAAAGGCCAACCGGGAAAAAATATTTTCTTTGCTCGCATTATATCCTTTTCCAGGAATATGTCGACGCGTCAATGACCATAATAGCATGAGCTTGAGCTACGCACGCATTTCACTTTCCACTGTTTATAGCATTATATGTCATACCCATATCTAATTGTAAGTAATATTTTAGTATTGATATCAAATTCAGTGAAATATAAAAAAATTCAGTTAAACCAAATACCGCAACCAAGCAAACCAGTCTTTCCAAGCAATAATAAAAAAACATGAACGCAATAGGGTTGCTTACTCATTCAAGCTATTACTCCAACCACATGCCATTACTATGGGTTGGGTTGTATGTCTAAGATCTGCATATTTAATCAAATTTGTATTCATTCTTCATTTACTATCATAGTTGAAAGCGGTTGGGTAGTGTTTTGCTTAATCCATTGCGGGGATGTTTAGGATGCTGCATCGTGACCTTGCAGTGGCAGCCATGCTAACCATCTCGATAAATGCTGCTGTTAACTTAGTTTATTGTGCATTTGGGGAGCAGTTTAGGATACACTTTTGCAGACTTATTTTGGCGTGCCCTGGTATTAAACATGTTTATGAATTTCAACTCAATTATGGAAAAAGTGGGACTTGAGAGACATATTATAACTATGAATAGTTATGGCAAGGCGTATATAATTCATGACAAAATTAAATGTACAAACTATTCTCAGATCCGGTACGGCGGATTTTTTTAGCAATAATATTAGTAATAGCCCACATGATACCGTTTAACCAATTTAAGCAATTTGAACATCATTCATGGAGCCCACGTACTTATTTTGTCCAGTTTGACTTTTTTTGTTTCATATCTCAGCAAAGTTTGGAAACATATATAACCTTCGGTATGAACCAAACTGAGCAAATTACCTATTGGAATGGAAGAAATATAAATTATGCAAGGAAATAATATGTATAATAGCGGCTTATGTGGGTTGTCCTATTGATGGTTAAATTGGTGGTCATATTGTTTTGCATAATTCAGTTAACATAAGCGATCAACATGGTGTGGCCAAATCTAGACAATGCTCACATTCCTGTGTGGTAACGACACGATGGACTGTATTCATATTTATTTTTTCCAATCATTCCAGTCGGAGGCAGTTGTTGTGCCACCCTATCGCGTTTACAATTTAATTAGGCCAAATCAAATTATTCATGCCTCATTTTTTTACGTTACGGGTCCCCGGGTATTCTTTTCGTGACGAGTTTTCTCGCTTCGGCCAACTTTCCACAACAAAGCGTCAGCCATGAATCTTGAATTATTTTTAGTTCATACTCGTACATCCTTCATGTCAAGTATAAAAAAAATAGTTGAACAGTCGTAATCCATTTGGACCAACACCAACAGCACAAACAATTTTCCTGCATGAACTGGACGCTGGTCCCTCGCCAAAATGTTGATCAAAAGCAACTTAATTGAAAGGTTTGAGAAGACATTGACCTCCACCAAGAAGTACAATCTATTTCGCTACCAATGCCCACTTGCTCTAACATCGACATGGACATCTGTAATTCCAAGTGGAACACAAAATGAGAAAGCAACCAAAGCTTTCACTCGGCGTCGCCATTATCATTTCAAGGAAAATCCTCTATTCACAAAAAAGCAATGGAAATATCAACTCTTTTGCTTGGGCATAGCATCAGCTTCGTCTCTGTTTCAATACATGGGTGAAAGTGAAAGTCTGCAGGATCATTTCACGAACGTTTATAAAACGTGTGCTTGTCTGTTCATGGCATATACGATCTACTTTCACCATGTCCATTCAAAGGGGGCCTCAATGCTATTGAATGTGTAGTATTTGCATACTACGTCATTCACCCTGTGAATGAACTCCTTATCTTGTCCTTCACCTTGAGAAGGCATTCCACTCTTTGCTGGTGACTCTTCCTATGAGTCACATAAATACATGTAACTCTGTACATCATGCTCAGACCTAATCCAACATCCAGGCAATAAACATCCTATTCTATATGCACAGGCAAACTATCCACGCTCTCCAGTCTCGGTCACATTCATTCTCATATGAAGCCCCACCTTCATACTTTACAGAATGGTTTGATGGAATTTGAAAAGCGGAATGCTCTTAATGGTAATAATTATAATTAGTAAACGTGTTTGAGTAAATGACTCACATTAAAGAATCAATTTAATTTCACATTTCCACCATTCCTCATTCAGAGCAAATTAACTTAACCATACTCAAAGAAGCGGATTGGATTAGTTCCGTGGTATATCTGCTGGACATGCAGTTTGTCGTGGTGGACCTCATCTGGGGGCTTGCCGCGGGATTGTTCCCTCATTCTCCGGTTCGATTGATTCCCTCCATTTTATTTTGTGAACTTTGGGATGGAGGAACCAGTTCCTGGGAATTCTGGAAATTACTCTGCATATTCGGCATTTTCCGGAGGATTTTGGCTTCCCTCGTGACTTTCACTACGGCTCGAATATTTACCAACAGTTTATTGTTGGTTGGGACATCCAGCATCCTGATTTCCGTGCATTGCCTCCATGCGACGCTCCTTCTGGTGGAAGAGATTTTGACCGGAAGTGACCCCAGAGGATTTACATGTCTGCCTAAAATTTACAGAGAAATTCAGCTCCATTTCCAGCGCTACAACGAGATCCATCAAGGGAGTCTCATATCCATGTGCATTCTCTTTAATGGAGTGTCCTTCTCCCTTTCCGGTTACCTGTTGGTCACCAAATATGATGAACTGGATGGGGTTGTGCTGGCCATGTTGGTGGATGTATGGATCATGTCCGTGTTGGTCATCCACACCTGCTTCAGTATCCCTTCGGCAGTGTACGTCCGCAGTTGGGGGTTGACCCGGAGTTGGGAATGGAGTAAGATGTTTGAAATTGAACACGGGAGGGTTGAGAGGGGTCATAGAGGTCACACGGCTTCAAATAAATACCTGATCAAATTTTGGAGGTCATGTTCTCCCGTAAAGATTTTCTTTTTCTCCAGTAGCTTCTTTGAACGGGCGACCCCCATGGTCATGCTTGACTTCTCGATTGGGATGACAGTCAACTTGATTCTTTTAAAGGAGTGACTTATTGACTGTTAATTTATCGCTGGATCGAATGGATCAAGTTTATTTATTATTCCAATTTATCTCAAATATACCAAACTATTTCATGATAAGGTGGATTTGAGCACATTGATTGTTTGAGAAATTTCCACGTTTCATTATTCTAAGCCATGACGTGTTTTGTAGGTCCAACCAAATTATTGATTAACTATTTTGGCCATGTAGTATTCGTGTCATGGCAACGAAATCGAAATAGTTCATAAATGTACTAGATATTGCGGATTACTCTTCAATCTTGGGCAGCTTAAATCATGGCTTGAAATTGTTTCGCGTGATTAGCTCATAATAATTAGCTTCCGAATGGGAATGGCAATGACATGGCAATGAATTTGAAATAAATTGGAAATATATTGTGATATTGGAAGTACAGAAAAAGTAATTATATTCGATGGGGAAAAAGATACAAAGTTGTGAGTTTTATTACTCATGGGATTATTTTCTCCTAAATGCATAATTCAGCATACCCCAAGCATAAAAGTTCATCACTAAATCTTTCACGCGAATCGATTCATATCCTTGTAGATCTTTCTGCCAATTTGAACAATCAACGCTATTGATACATATACCATATTTTTGGCTTACGTTCTCCGCGAGTGCAAATTTGTCAGTGGATTTGTTTTCTGTCAATATTTTGTGCTCATGTGAAATGTTAGAGGATCACAGTTTTTTGATAAGGAAAATACACCTAAACAAATTGCAACTATGTAATATTCATATTTCTCAATAGTAAATCATTAAGTGAATGACGCTACTGGTAGATACTGTAAGAAGAAAATTATTTCAACGGCTGATTAATAAAATGGGCAAGTGATTAAAACATCATCGCAAAAAAATGAAGCTTGTGACTAGAATTATCTTTTCACTCGTGATTATAACATTTAAACTTTACCCACGGAAAAGCTTCTTAACATATTCCGGAAGTGCACGTTTACATTGTATCATTACAAGTTTAACAAGAAGAGGCTTGTCCGTCAACAATTCAAACCCATCGTGGTCCATGACGCTCAAAACAACTTGTTCGAATCAGTTCGGACAAAGTTTGAAGAGTTTGGCTCTTGGCTGGGATAATCCACTTTCAGTAAAAGTATTAAATGAAGAATTTGCAAGCTCAAAGACAAGTCATCCTATTTCGGCAAGTAGACAAAAGTTATCCTTCTGTACAACTCACCTAATAATCGCATGGGAAGTTCAGCTCACTGTCCTCACTGTAAACAATAATGAGCCAATTGCTCCTTAATTCATATGGATCCTTGAGTTCCCAACTGCTAAATTTTCATCCTGGCATTTACTGACATTCGACGCTCCTGACGTGATATTTATCCATATCAATAAATTTGAACGGGTTTCGTTCATCTGCCTTCCTTGCTTGAAAGTGAGAAATGCCAAAATTCCAATTTCCGTATTGCCACTTGCACAATCCGCTGCAACAATCAGTGACATCCAACAAGTTTGGATTGCCCTCCATCGAGATATGCTCAAAGTACCGATATACATAAAGGATACATATAAAGTGTATTTAGTAGGAAAGCCTGCCCGCAGTAAAGGAGCTTGCCGATTGTACTACCATAGCAGAAAAAGTAGTAGGCCTCCAATGTACTGTACTACTCTGTTACTTGTTGAGCAAAAGCTAAACTTCACAATAAGGTGGACTCTGGACAAACGAACAACGTTCCATTCTGTAGTTGCAACAAATGTTTTGGCTACCCCATCCAATTTAAAAGAATTCGGAAGAATGTTTCAATGGCTCGGATTCGGAATGGAAAAAGGACGATACAAATTCATCATATTGCAGCGAGAAACATCCGCATTTGAAATGCAACAACGGTTGGATGGCATAATTAAACCGTTTAAATGGTACATTTGGCTATTGCTAATTTCAGGCAGCCTTCTCGTTGCTGCCATATTCTCCTTCCGGAAATTATCCATACCTGAAGAGTCAGTATCATTTAGAAATTTTCTTGATCGTCTAAGTAATGTCTGTTTTTACTTAAGTAGCCTTCTTCTTGATCAACCTGCGATCTCATCTGTCATAGATGGAAACGGGCCGCTCTTAATAATAACTTGGTTTACCTGGAGTCTGCTAGTTTTGGTATTTTCCCAGATGTATCGATCCGAGATATTCTCATTGCTGTCCACCAAATACTTGCCACAAGTTCCGAATGACTTGGATTCTTTAATAACCAGTAAAATATTAATGGGGACAATTTACCACTGTCAAATTCAAGGTCACGAAGGACACTCATGTTTTACTCATGATGTGATTCCCGATTTTCTAAGAATAAGACAGGGGGAGTCGACGAACTGCAACAATGCTTCTCATTTGAAGAGGCAAATGTTGCTTTTCCAACATTTAAAAGATAATGTTCTTTGGTTTTCCAAGCCATTACTGGAGTTCACTGAACGTGCGATATGGAAAGGGCGAGCTTATGTGAACAACAGCAAACATGGCATGAAACTTCCCAGCAAATTCGCAATTATTGATGACGAATTCAATATCAAATTCTTGACGTTATTGTTTCAAGTGCTTAGCAAGGTCTGGATCTCAAAGCCCGTGCCAGTCCCCATTTTAGGAATTGAAAATTTCCTGACCGTCGAGGGAAATTATTTTCATTTCATGTTTGTCCGCAGCCTTGCTCAAATTGATGAGTCGGGTTTGTATGATCGCTCTGGGAAATATCATGCGGCTATGATCAAGGTTATTCATACGGTTAAAATGTCAACAAACATCAGGAAAATTCACAGACAGATGGGCAGGGAATCAAGTGGAGGAAGCTTTCAAAATCGGTCAACAACGGATTATGCAACGCTCTTGAGGCAGTTTGTATATTGCCAAGGGAGATATTGCAATGATAGAGTCGATCGAGTGGCTGAAATGTTCGCCAGCATTTCCGCTGATGTATACCGGGGCATTTTGTACTACTGGATAGGATGCATTGTTTCAACCATTTTGTTGTTTCTGCTTGAATTATTCAAATTTCATCGAAGTTCAATTAGATTTAAGTTGAAGCTTTTGTATTTAAAAAGCATTCGTTATATTAATGAGTTAGTAATTAGTAATGAATAGTATTTAAAGTAATATTCACTACTTTAGTAAGTAAGTAAGAAAAATAAATGCTTGCACATATAATTAAATCTATGAAAAAGTATTTTCTAAAACAGCTTCATCTCTTCATGCTCTTCATAATCTCCATCCCCACAAAATTCATGAAAGGTGAAAGACGCTTCAGCAAAGGAACAAAGACAAGAAGACGCTTGCGTTTCTTCATTCTTCGTCTCAAATGCATTTTCCATTCACCATTGCATTGCATTCACTCGAGTACAGTAAAAGCAGTCCTGGGGCACCTTGAGTCATCTGAGATGTCGAGTAACTCGACACTCGAGTGTTTGCTTTTTGTTTACAAAGTGCAGTCTCAGTCAGCCTTCTCAGCAGGCTCATCCTTCTTCACTTTTTTCTTCGCTTAACAGTCAACATTTTAAAAGAATAATTGCTGGAGGTCAGAGGTCACGACGATCGTACGCTGTTATTTAAGTGTCCAGTTTAAGATTTGGTGTTTGGTAAAGGAAGGGAAGGGTAAAGATGATGGTAAGTGGGTTAAATAATTACTTAATTAAAGTATTCTTTTTAAATTGACAATTAACTCTATAATTACGATTTGAGATTAACATTAACTCTTTCTAGGTGTTAGACTAAACTAACCTGATGCCGATAAATAACAGTTAATTATAGAATTGTATTTTATATTTTTTTTATTTTTTAAAATTAGAAACCGGAGAAGGAGTCCCAATCCTCGGGGGCTGGATCCAGTCAGTCAGCGGGTCGAAGGTCATCCCACTCCTTGCCTGATGAGGGGATCATGGAAGTTCTCTGGGATTCGGATGGGGAGGAGCATGTGGTCTACCTCTGTAATTTGTGTAACTGTGGTAAGTTGCGATAATTGTAATATTAACTTGTAATAGTAGCTTTAAGAGTGGCCAGTGAAGGACTTAATGAATGTCGTCAATTACTTGACATTTTAAAAAAATAAATAGATCGCCGCTTCCCCAGCAAGACCTCCTTGGCCGCTCACAAACGTAGGGCCCACTTCGGTTGGATTTTACTTTAAAGGAACCAGCAAATTTTACAAGTCCTTTTCAATTTTAACTGAAATTTTTTTTTGCAGATCTCGACGAATCTCATCATGCTGAATTCGAAAAACACATATTTAGAAAAAAAAAGTTTTTCGAAAATTTTCCAAGTCCCAACTTTTTTTTGAAAATTTTCTAAATTTTTTTTTTTCTAAAAATGTGTTTTTCGAATTCAGCATGATGAGATTCTAGATTGATTGGATTATATTAGGTTAGGTTAGGTTAGGTTAAAAAACATTTTCGAAAATCTTCAAAAAAAAAAAAAATTCTAAAAATGCGTTTTTCGATTCAGCATGATGAGATTCGTCTCCAAGTTCGTCAAGGAGCACTGCGCAAAGGTGGACCCGATTGAAAACTCTGAAGAAGGTCGAGCAAGCAGTGAGGGAGCGTCCATTTAGAACGTAACGCAAAAATTCGGCTTTTTGAGACCACCCACCCCCCTTGTCACGTAAGCAGGGGGTACCCTATAACATGGCTTGTCACGCACAAGCCAATACCCCCC
>JAQIXQ010001060.1:0-17799 GCA_034700485.1 Pseudosinella alba
TGTCTACCTAAGACGTATCTACGGTATGAATATGGGGCTGATCTGAGAAAAGTCATACCATGCATGTCCTTGTTAGTTAAATTATTTATTTATTAGACTAGCAAAAATTTACCGCATAACATCATTTTATGGCATGGGATCTCCTGACCATCTTTGGCAATGATTGTTATGTCGGAGCAGAACCCAGTTTCCAGCGTCTTTTTATTTCCCTCATGCAGTGGACTTGGGCCTGTCAAGGGGTTCTTCAAGCCAAAGTCGACTCCCTCAACGGATATGTTAAGGTTGCATATTTGTAAACTGAAGGCCATCTCCGTCAAACCGTATTTGGGCGTAATTGATGTGTGAGGACCCCTCCAGACGGATGAGTATTTGGAGTGATCGTAATGACCATGTTGTGAGCTCGGGAGCAGTTCTTAAAATAATTAAAATCCAGTTGCCGATAAATATGAAGGTCATCAATAATATTAATAACGTGATTGTCAGTCGATAGCTTACCGGTTTCATATTTGAGCGTTGTGAGCGTGCTGACACCGCCAGCTTGGCTAAATATTGCTCGGCCACTGATTTCGAAAACCAAATCCGCGACCAACTTTAATTTTAGTCTGCCACCCTCTGTGTTGTACAGCATGAGAGAGTGGACTTTCTCCAGGATCTTTCCACTGACGGGGATGTCACCGGGGGTGAATTCTCTTCCTTGATCTGATTGACGTGGTGAGGGATCCAGGTTGAAAGAATTGAATTCCACTTTAAGTCCCCTAATGATTGAGTAGTGACAAATTACATTTTAATTCTCAGATTGTGAATTAACCAAGCAAAAAATTCGGAATCAAATTGTTTTCCTCATCTCACCATTCTTCGCGGGGTAATTGTTCTGCCAAACGATTTTCCAGTGCTCGGCATGATTTAATATTCATGTTCAGGTGGCCAACTTCTGTCGGCGTGATTTTGCATTGATGCTGAAGCACTGGCTTGTTTGCATTAGGCTCTTGCGAAGGATCCTCATCATCATGATTGGGTAACTCCAGTTGCTGCTGAGGTTGATTCGGAACAGTTAGTGAAGCGTTGGTTACCAAATAAAACTTGGCTTTTTGAAACATGTTGAAAGGGTGCACAGGAAATGGAATCGACTTCACTGTCTACTTGACCATATTTGGTCAAAATACATTGTCCAATTTAATGCATTATATTAGGGGTATTCCGAAATAACTGAGAGTTAAGCAAACGATATAAGATTGCGCTTCTTTGTAGCCAATTTACTTATATATGTCAATCTAATTTAATTAAAATTATTACGTATTCAAATTTAATTATCCCTTCTCCTTTCCGTTACATTATACATTAGTAGCGAGAGAAGGTTTCGAAAGGAAGAGAGATTTGTTTTAGCAGAACTGGATAGCAAAATCAAAACAAAGCACAGCACATTCAACATTGTCCCGCTGGAAATTACATCATGTTGGCTACCTAGCTCTTAGCTCGTGCATCATCGCAATACCAAATATTATTTTACATGCATGTCGGATTACACAATGTCTTTTTTCATATGGTAAAAGTGGCAAGTGGGAACCTAGCTAATATGTGTTGTATCATTTTTGCATGCCCATATATATTTAGGTATATATAATATTGATGATGATTTCAGTCTCTCTGTTCAGTTCATGCATGGCTTTTTGTTAAAAGTATAAGGACGGATTGGGCTGAGGGGGATTTAGTGATTGAAGTTGATGTTGAGCGCTGAGCTTTGCCATAATTGATAAGATATGCAATCTTTTCAAATAAAATTACGTGGTCGCGTAATATATTAATGGGGATATTGTGGATAGATGATGAATGATGAAGAAAGAAATATTTTTCCATTGTGTCGTTATGCATTTCAATTTTCAGCCTTCCAAAATGTAGAACGGCCAAAAATATAATTAGTTTAGTGAGTTATAGAGACTATTTAATGACAATATGCAGATGCAGAAATGAAACCTCGATACAATTAGAGAAATTGAAAGGTTGCCAAGAACGGAATTGTCATTGAAGCTTGGTGGAAACGTTTCACATTTGTCATCCCTATCATTTAACGTTAACTTTACAGCATTTTAAAATGAAATGTATAACTTAATCGTAAGTAGCAATTGGCATTCGTGATTTGTGAATGACTTAACGGACTTTTCATGCTTGATCCGAATAATATTCTTTGCTATTATATTTTACCTGGAACACAAACTAATGTTTTTTACACACGATTTACGTTTGCATTTAGTTCGAGTCCACTGTAAATTAAACAATTTATTTGTGCATCGGTAGTTATATTCAGTAATTTGGAAATATATTATTTTGTTTTTGTTGGCTGGAACATGCCTTGATGATTTTTCAGAACTTTCGTCGTGACATTACAAAAAGCTCTTTGATCGATTCTGGGGACAGGTCATTGAAGAGCACGGATGAAAAAATTTCGTCATGAGTTTTTCTAAAAATGAAAAAGATACAATGCAGATAATTAGTATACAATTAAGCTCTGTCATTCGACCGACAAAAGTCAACATGCAGCTTATTAAATCGAGTTGATTTCTTATCTTACCCCTCCAGAACATCAGCAACCTTTTGTTTCAGATCTGCATCCTTGGAGCCACAAGCTATATTAAAGAGTCGCAAAGCCGTGTCAACATCAAAGGAGTCTGCCTGTCTGCTCAATAGAAATGGTTTAACTGCCTTTTCTAAACTTTGGACATCATAATAGTCACCCATCTCATACATGCTGACTCCCAGGGATGTATTGTCCGGGAGGATGTCCTCAAGTCCCCCATAATATAAGAACTTCAAAAACGCCATGACTTCCTCCTTAGTTCTTGCATCCATAGAAATCTTTCGTGTTTTCGCTTCAACATAGTTACTGTCCTTGAGCATAGTTTTCAGAACGAAGCTTTGACCTGGGAATATTTATTTGAATAATTTCATTAGTTGGCTTTACTTAATTACTAAATGGAATTTGTTTGCAAATATTACCCGTTAAAAAAATTTCGTGACAATAAGGGATCTCCTTATCTTTTGCTATGATTGTGATATCAGAGCCCAGTCCAGTTTCCAGAAATGAGTTTTGGCTCTCCATTGAATTAGGATTTGTCCTATAATCCAAGTCAAATACAGCTCCCTCAACTGAAATGCAAGCATTCCGCACCTCGAAACTATAGCTGGAGCTCGTCTCCGCACCAATTAAGGCAGTGGGTCCCTTCCAAACAGCAGTATACTTGGAATGATCATAATGTCCGTCCTCCAAATGAGGAAACAGTTCTAAAACAAGAAATACAATTTTTCGTCCTTTATGATGACATCCTTTTTCATTCATTACATCACAATTAAACCTCCACATTTTTATAATGACGGGAATATAATTTGATTATAACCAGTTTCGTATTTGAATTCATTACGCGGCAACTGCTCACTCAACCGGCTTTCCAATCCGCTGCAGGCTTTGACATTCATCTGGGCCGCTGATGATGGGATGATGTTGCATTTATGCTGGCGTAATTGCTCATTCTTTAGTTGAAAAAAATGGACCGTCTGAAACGTATTGGAAGAGTAAAATACTTTTCCCCACAAAAAAAAACTGATTATTGGAGTGATAAAAATTAAATACTTTTATCAGTGGAAATTTTAAAAATAGTTTTCCTGGGGTCCTTCCAAAGATCACTCATCTAGCTATTCGATTTTTTATTAAAATTGTTTGAGTTTCTTTTACTAATTTAAGTATTTACTGCTATTGAAAGAAGTCTGGCAAGTTGGTAAGAGAAGAAGCCGCAAGGAAGGAATGAAAGCAAAGATATTTTCTTGATTAAACAACAACAACAGCAATACATGCTCCCGGCAGATATTTCATTGTTGCACCACAATTTCTTTTCATTTTGAAGAACTGCTTGTTGCTGACTGTTGATGATGATGATCATGATCAGGCAAGGGAACGGGAGAGAGCAAACCACATTCTGCACTTGACTTGCATATATGCATCATATTCTACTATCTCAAACGCATTTAGCTTTGTAGGCATGATTTATATTTTTGTGCATGGAAAAAGCAGAAAACTTATTGCATTGCATAATGTATACTTACTTCCCAATTTATTTCCAGTAACAAAATGTTTCTACAAAGTTGATTGAGGATGCAATATGCATCATAATTATAATTATCAGTCATTTGATTAAATTGTAAAGTTTGATAGAACTTGTGGCTTAAAAATATACATTGGAAACAAAACCTAGATAAATTACAGCAGAAGAAATTGTTGCGATTATGTTGTACTTTACGTATCGCCATTTCTAAATTCCATTTGTATTTTTTTGTATTTGAAGTTCAAGTTGCGGCTAACTACATTATGGAAATGGATTAAAGGATTAAATAATACGGTCCACAGCATATTTTTCTCTAGTATGCATAGCCCGATTGGATCTACACAAGAACCGTTTCCTGATAGCGTGGGTTGTTCGGGGGAGAAAAATTGACCGTTGACATATTTTTATTGGCTGTAAAATGTCAACGGTCAATTTTTCTCCCCCAAACAACCCACGCTATAAGGAAACGGTTCTTGTGTAGACCCAATCGGGCTATGCATACTAGAGAAAAATATGCTGTGAATACGGTCTCATCTAAATACATAAAAGAACTCAATGTCCAGTGATCTGATCACAACAAACAACAAAGAAGAATGGTCGATCAGGTGATGATCTCCATAGCACTCTCGCTTCGCTTGACTCACATCTCGCATTGCCGTAGACAAACATAGCATTAGCATTGCATAGCCAACGTGGTCGAGAGGTAAGAGTCGGGAGACTTCCCTCCAAGGGTCATGAGATCGAATCGGGGTTCCGGGTGAAAACTTTTTGCTTTTTTTTTGTTTTTGTTGTAGGTGGTGGGGATCGAGGTTATTATTGTAAATGGGGTCAGGGGGGTTGGGGGGATTGTTGCGGAGGCAACAGGCTTTCACTCGTTAAATAATATTAGAACTTTCCGAATATCGACAATAATTGAGTTCATTCGTACCGATTATTTTTGTAATGCACAAAAAGGAGTTGTAGCCAGATCTACAACAGGTAAAAGTACTAGTAATTATATATAAGATATGTGATCAGAAACAATCCAATTTTACAAAATACACAACAAAAATATTATAATTAATTTGCTTGCAAGCTATAACCAAAAAATAATACATGGACCATCATTAATTTGAGTAGTTTTAAAATTTGAACCCTTACTTCCCTTTAAATTAATTTAATTAGAAGCAAATCCAGATAAATCTAAAAGTACAGTGATTTGGCTACATTTAATATTATCCTTCAAAACATTCGACGAGACATCACGAAAAGCTCCCTGACCACTTCGGCTGACAACTTTTTAAACAATGCTGATGCAAATATCTCATCACGAGTCCGTCTGAAAATGCAAAAAAAAAATAAAACAATTCTAATAAAATATAATATTGCCAGCAGAATCATTTTATTTAGATTGAGCATATCGCATTTTATTTGCTTACATTTCAAGGGCATCCGCTGCCTTTTGCTTCAAATCCAAGTCGCTGGAGCCACAGGCTATGTTGAACAGTCGCAAGGCACCGTCCACATCCAATGACTTTGCAGGTCTGCTTAATAACACTGTTTTGACTTCCTTTGTTAAGCCCTTCACATCATAGTAGTCACCCATCTCGTATAATGCAACCCCAAGGGATGTGTCTGTCAATGCCGGGGAAAGGTCCCCGCAATATAGAAAGGTCAAAAATGACATTACTTCCTCCTTGGATCTGTTGTCCATGGAAATTTGTCGGGTTTTGGCTTCAACGAAGTTGTCATCAGTGAGCATCGTCCGGATAACTGGGCTTTGAGCTATATTTAAAAAAAATTAAAATCGACTGTAACGTCGAATTATTGGCAATCTTAAATTACAATTGATTCTAAGGTTTGCATTACAAATCAGCACAAGCTCGTGGCAAGGGATTGATGATTTGTCCTTTGCAATTGTATGGGCGACAGAGACGCATATGCTCCGGGAGAGCGTTGGCAAAGATGAAATGATGGCGAATGACTTCCGGCGAAGTTGGCAAGTGAAGGAGCATCAGCAAGATGGAATGGAATATGAAGATGGATCAGCTAAAAAGGAGCAACAACAGAGGTAAGGTTAATTGTTAACTGCCTTAATTGTGGATATTTATTATTTAAATATAGATGGGCCCTCTAGAAGGAAAGAACCCAAAGAATTACAACTAATCTCCCTCTGCTTCTCTACAACTACAACCTCCATGTCGGAGGTTCAAATCAAGATTAAAATATGGCAACGCGAGTTCAGCTTCTTCTTTTCCCTTAAATACTCTTCGGTGAAGCTGAACATTAACTAACTAACATGGTAAGTGGTGTATATAATGTATATAGGCATATTCATAATCGTAAGTATTTTGTACATAGGCATGACATGAATGAAATGATTCTTTTTCTCTCTTTTACAGGTTTAAATGAAATTGAGGACAACAAGGCTATCACTTGAACAATGACGAATGGAAATGAAAAGGCAGACAGGTAACACAACCATCTTTAACCTTAAACTTGACAAGAATAAAATGTAAATGATTTAATAAAATGATGATGATGTCTTGTCTGTTCCAAGGTTCTTCAACCTTCTGGCCTGGATGCTGCTGCTGGCGGTGACGATGATGATAAGATGACAATGCAGATGTTCCCTCTTATCTGTAGTGGCTGGTCCTTGATCCCAGCTTTGCATGTGATGATGCTGATGCATGGCATGATGAATGAGGACAGTGAAGCTTATCTTCCTGGAGGTCGATCCTCTCTGCTTGGCTGGGCAATGATTCATGGCAAGATAGGCTGCTACTTCTGCTACGGCGGTCGCCGGGATGATAAGGAAATGCTGGGGTGGATGAAGCAACGTGCTGGTTCCCCCTCCGCCCGCAGAAATGATGATAACCTTCCATAATTCTGTACAGCAATTATTTCTATATCCGAGCGGAATCCGGTTTCCAGTAGCATTTTCTGACCCTCCAACCCTCCACTTTGGGTGGCGTATTTCAAGTCATACTCGATTCCTTCAATCCATACGTTTATATTACGTAGCTCGAACGTTATACTTTGTAGTTGACCAGGTGTTATTGAAGCATCCGGACCCTTCCCAACGGTTGAATATTGCTTATGGTCATAGATCCCATTCACGAGCAGTGGAAACAATTCTAAGAACAGAACAAGAAGTGTTGTTATTACATAATTAGTCTCTTAACTAGGAAGACTAAAACTTCTATGACTAGCATTCCAGTTTTGTGCTGATTGATCTTACCACTTTCGAATGTGATTTTTGTCACAATAGACTCTGGTGGGTTGGTTGAGTTGAGCTTTGCAGCAAATTTTAAATCAGCGCTAAACTTTATCTTGAGTCGAGCATTCCCCGTGGTGTATAACATTATTGAATGGAGTTTCTTCAGAATTTCGCCACTAATGGAGAGGCTATTCGAATGCAGTGTCTGTGTTTGTGGGCCGGAATCGCCATAGCGATATGGTCTGACAGGTAAATCGAAACCGTTAAAATACAATTGGGTGTTCCTGCAAGAAAAATGGCGACTAATATTAGTTGTGTAGTAAACCGACAGTCAATATTGACAGCGAAGCAGTTAAAAATGCTACATAGTTGATAAATTTAGTAAAATAATTGATTGGTTACCACTGAGTCCGTGCTAAGTGTTCTACCAGGCGGTTTTCCAGGATGTTGCATGCTCGTTTATTCGCATCGTCGGATGACGTTGGAATAATTTGGCATGGCTTCGAAATAGTTCGGTTGCCATAAATGTACTCCGAAACGTTGTTGACAGATGAGGCAAAACTTTGCGTGCTGGAACATTTTAAGTGTTTAGACTATCTCTGAATGGTACTAAAAATTCAAGGGAGGAGTAAGTAAAAAGCTGAAAAAATATTTTCTCGTGATCGAACAGTGATAAGCAATATTGACGTTGATTAATGTCGAAATCTGTTGAATCAGGCACGGGAAATTGTTGAAATTTGAAATATTCTTTTTTGAAGGTTTAGTTTGGCAATATATAATATTGCGGAACGACTGTCCCACCCGTCAGGACCCAAGCATAATAATAAGTGTTTGCCTAGTTGAATCCATCCTCATGTCCCTTCCATTATATGACCATATTATGCACTTGCATATATATCCCCTTGACATATATGTAAAGCTAATACAAGTTGACAAATAGCATCACTGAATCTGATGCTAATATTTATAGGTGTGCATGTTTCCGCTGTCTAAATTTTAGATGGACATGAATACGACTATAACAGCTCCCTTATAGGTAATGTATCGCCGAATTGCATATAAAAATAAGATTTCTTTAAGTAGAGTAGGTAACTTGCAGAATTGAATGGTTTACTTGGCATGTCTGCTGGGACAGGGTCTACAGGAGACACTTGGTAATATAGATAAGCAGATCACACAATTTGCCATCCATTGGTATGTGTCTTAAGTAACAACATAACAAGATTATGATACATAATATGCTAGAGTAACCATTGAAATTGGTTTTTAATGCATGGCAGTTAGGTCCTTCTGACAATATACTCCACGGCAGTAGTAATAATATTCAACCATTCAACGTGCGTATATATCTGCTGAACAGAGCATCACAATACAATACGTGTGTACAGGATTATTTGCGATGATGATTTTGGTATTTAGTCTTGTGCTGAGGAGAAATGGACAAAGTTCCAGATATTTCTTCTTTGTTCATTCTCCTTGTTTGTATGGAACAATGATACAAGCGCTTGTTCCCATCACATCCCTTTACAATCCCCATCCGATTGCGGATTAGCTAGACTATACACTGACGTTAGTATTTTAGCCTAATAAATTGTCGTTGCATAGTTATTTTACCCTTTCTGTTCTGAAACATTTTACTTGTAAGTGTACCCATTTTCCACAATTGAATTCTTTTAATGTACATAATGCAGCACAATTGTTTCAGCCACAGTTGCATTCTCTCTTGAAAGTCCGGTACAGAAATCAGAGTCTACTTGTTACACAACGTAAACGTAACCATCATCATCAGTATCACATTATCCTCTAAAAATATGAGAATTGATCATACCCACCTATTGGACCTTTGTCAATGTGTCTCAATTACTGATTGATGCTATCAAAATACATTATTCTCTTGGTCGGAAATCGAAAAATGCATATCCAGCAAAAAATCACTTAACTTGGGGCATATCATATATTCTTTTCTTACATTTGGAGAACGTCAGCAGCCTTCTGGTACAGATCGCTGGAGCCACAGGCTATGTTGAAGAGTCGCAAGGCACCGGTCACGTCCAATGGCTTTGCAGGTCTGCTTAACAACACTATTTTTCATTCCTTTATTAAGCCCTTCATATCATGGTAGTCACCCATCTCGTATAATGCAACCCAAGGGATGTGTCCGTCAATGCTGCTGAAAGATTCCTGCAATATAGAAAGGTCAGAAATGCCACGATATCCTCATTCGATCTGTTGTCCATGGAAATTTGACGGGTTTTAGCTTCAACGAAGTTGTCCTCCGTGACCATGATCCGGATGACCGGGCTTTGAGCTATATACAAATCAATATGACAAGACAAATAATATTTTTAGTAAACTGCAACATCGATTTCATTGACAATTTTAAATTATAAATGATGTGCCAGAATGAGTGTGAATATTATTTTACAAATCAGCACAAGCTCATGGCATGGAATTGATGATTTGTACTGAGCAAGTATTTCCAAATCTGATGAGAGGAGTCCAGTTTCCAGAAGCATTTTAGAACCCTCCATCCCATCGGACTGGGTCGCGCTTTTCAAGTCAAATACGACTCCTTCAATCCGTACCTTTACTTTACGTAACTGGAACGTTATATTTTGACGTTTGCCAGATTTAATTAATACTACATCCGGACCTTTTCCAATATAGGAGTACTTGACATGGTCATAGACCCCGTTCTCGAACAGTGGAAATAATTCTAAGAACGACACAATATTGAACATATCACAAGACATGTTAAAAAATAGTTCTACCGCTTTCGAATGTGACATATGTCACAACAGACTCCGGTGGCTTGGCCGATGCGACTTCAAGAGTAAAAGTCAAATCAGCGCTAAACTTTATTTTGGGCCGAGCATTTCTCGTGTTATACAGCATTATTGAATGAAGTTTCCTCAAAATTTGGCCGCTAACGGAAACATTATTCCATTGCAGTGACTGTTTTTGTGGAGTGGAATCGAACATGTCGATATGGTAGTCCTTTGTTTTTCCAGGTAAATCTAAACCACCAAGATGTTTGTTGATGTTCCTAAAAGAAGAAATAAAGAATAAATATTAACCGACATTTAATCATGGAGAGAAGAACTTATATACAATTGCCATACATTATTAATAAATTAATAACTATTTGCATGCAACTGAGTGAGCCAATTTATATTTTACGCAAGGTTGTATTATATTTTTCAAATTGAATATATTTTATCACAGTAATTGATTACCAATTATTCCGGCCTAAGTGCTCCAACAGGCGATTTTCCAGGAGGCTACACGAGCATCGTCGGATGAGGTTGGAATGATTTGGCATCGCTCTGAAATACATTGATTTCCACTTGTAGGACCCGGGACATTGATGAGGTGGTACTTTGCATGCTGGCTGATTTTGATTACTTAGACTTCCTTCAAATAGTTTTTAAAGTTTGAGGAGAAGTATAAAAATCAAATGATATTTTCTCGTGAACTAATCGTGACTCGAGATGAGCAGTAGGTGATGGTTGTGATATCAATCGATTGAATCTAAGCAATATCGATTGTTGAAATTTAATTTTAATGTCGTCGCTTGTTAATATGAAAAATACTGACGGTGAGAAACTGCCACATCCATCTGGAAACAAATGGTGAGTAGGTATATAGAACAAGAATATTCGCTTGTTGAACATGGCATCACCTTCATCTGCATCAATATCCCTTCCACTAATTGAAAGACCATTTCCATCGTTTTGATATAAGTTATATAATATGGATAAACTACATCGCCGAGTGTAATATTTAATATGTTGTGTGCAGTACACTGTGTAATGGAATAATGTGACTTATTGTTAGTTTATTATTCTTGTAGGTGGCTTACGGAATCCGCTGATTTACTTGGAATAAGCATATCATACAATTTTCCATGCATTTTTTTAGCAGAAAACGGCCGTTGCAACAGGCTGTTGGTGCATGAATTGGCCATGTTGTATTGTGCAATGATAAAAAGAACAACTGCCAAAATTGTTGATAGATACACGTGGATTGTAAAATCGATATTCTAATCTAGCCTATTTTTCAATTAATCATTCCTGGCCACAATAATTTTATAAATCAATTCTGCTGTCACATATAATCGTCCAATCTTCTCTTCTATGCGCAATTCATTGTGCAGCGGCAACGTTGCGTTGGTTTAGATTTGAAGTCCTTTTAAAACATTTCCTTGGCTTGGTAAGGGAATCTAATTTTAAAAGAAAACTGTTATGTGCTCGGTAAATCAATTAGTGGTACTATCTATATCTCTTATTAACAAACTATACCTCATAAAAAACAATTTAAATTGCTTTGCATGCAATTCCATATCCCCTTTCAAATTGCTCTCGCTAATTAGTCTCTTTCTATTTGTAACGCTTTTGTTGTGTCCAACAGGTAATCGAAAGCTTAGCGGCAAGAGAAGTGGTAGGTACACGAGGGGATCATTATTAGGGAATAAATTAATTGGAACACCAGGAAATAACCATTCACCCGATTCGTGCACACATTCCCACACATATAATTATGTTCTATAGTTCAAATAATGAATCCAATTTTAGCAAAATGACACAAATTAATTCATTTTTATATCGAATGCCTACTTTTTACAATTTGTCTTCTTGCTTAAACGAAAACTTATAATAAGTCATTTATCTTGGTGTTTGATGTGGCCATACCTGCCGAAAGCGAGAATATATTCCATATTACTGCGACAATAAGTAAAATGGCTTGGATGAAATGCAGCAAACAAAAGGCATTAGTAAAAGTAGCCACGTTGACAGGTTATGTAGCATTTTTCTTTCCCCGATGTTGTAATTTTATGATTCTGATGAGTTACCAAGCTTGAAATTCCCTGTGGCAGTCCATGTAATTCCAACTTGAATTACATAAATGCCATTTTTTGTCTACTCGTCCATTAAAGTAACCCTGAATACACATCAATATTTCAAAGGAAAGAAACAAGGTAAGAAAAGGCCTTCTGTATTCATTTAGCTTTACCTGGCAATTACACTATGCTAACCACGATATGAACAAAAAATATCTCCCATTTTTCATTTATGTACATTAGGATGTCCAACCTCATAACATTTTCAACCCTGCTCGGGATTTATGAATCCTGCTCTTTTACTTATCTACATCATAACACTAGCTTCCATGTCTCACCCACCATCCACAAATGGACAGAAAAGGATGAGCACTCAGAGGTGTCCAGTGGATTGTTCGACTTCTTTGAAACATATTACCTCGCATTCAAAACACTCGGTGTCTCCCCTCCTTCGCCTCTGACCGACCAACGTAAATTCTCAAATTGCGTTGTTCACTTCCTCCCTCGTTCCATACTAAGTTGTGGGAAGCCCGAATACAAAACTAACTCCAACCTATACACCAACAGCCCTCTGTCCGATGGGTATAGCAGGGAAGCAATCAAGCCGGAACTGGTCCTATTTCTTTACCTACCTTCAATGAATAATCCAGTGTGTCTGGGGGAGTTCATTTGGGCCCCCATCCCGGAACTAATGGTTCTGTCTGTATTTGATTTCGAATATATACAAATGCTCCGCCTTAATCCAAAGCCTCTGTCAGGAGCATATGTCGGACTTTCCGCATGTGAAGGGTCAGGCTGTAAAGAGGGAATCCGGAATCTCTGGGACTATTACCATAGAAACTTGTGGAACAGGAATGTACACATTCGCTATCTAATCACGGATTCGGTGAGGTTACAAGATTTCATTTATGCCGGGGATCCCAATCAAATATGCATTCCTTACAAAACAAAAATTCAGGCACAAGTATGTACTCTCTTCACAATTGCGCATCAGCTCAATTATACCTACAAGAACGTAGCCGTATACCCAAGGACTGCAACCCAAGGCGCGGTTTACGTCAATATAATCATGGATGCCGATATGATTAAATATTTTGGGGAAAAGTATTCATCGGTTCCGTTCGGCTCAGAAGCCAATCGCTATTTCTTCACAACAGTCGTACAAGATGTGAAGCAACTGAAGACGGAGACTAGGGTAGACGGTATGATAAAGCCGTTTGGATTGAGCATTTGGCTCACATTCATTCTTTCCAGTTTGTCTATTGCTTTAGCGTATACATTTGCGATGGATGACTTGACCGAATCCTCGTGGACAATTATCTCTGCCTTGATCAAGTATCCAGAGATATTGTTCTCTATGAATATTCTAATACTTGGCCAGCCCGGTACCGCTCGAGCCATGAAGGACAATCCATTAATTCTTGCGATTCTTACGTGGTTTGCGTGGGCCATTGTGGTAATGCAAGTGTCCCAGGTATATCAGGGCGAAATGTTCTCCTCCTTGACACAAAATATTGAGCCAATTGTTCCTGACAATTTGGAGGCTTTGCTGAGTCACAGAACAGTGATGGGGACGCACAGTAGATGTTTTGATGGAATGACGTTCGTCCCATGCTTTCATTCGGCTGTAAAGGAAGTAGAGCACGTATATGTCGCAAGACAAACGAGTCTATTCGTCAAAATCCGAAATTCTATGCGCTGGTTTTCTTCAGTTAAATTGACGGATTTTCTCTTTCGGGTGATGAAAAATGGAACAGCCATAGTGAATCAATCCAGTGAGGTGACGTTACCTAATCAATATTCCTTTGTTGATGATGAAGAGAAGACTTATCAGTTTTCAACATTTTTTCGGGAAACGGGATCCGTCTGGTTGTCCAAGTCGTTTGATATGCCCATATTGGGATACAGCACATTCTATGTGATCTACAAGAATTATTTCTCCCCCACGTTTGAGCGGAGTCTTTCCCAGGTTATTGAGTCTGGCATGAGGGAACGATGGGAGGATTTTGAGATGGATGACAAGCAAGTGCAAACTCTCCTAAAGGTATACCACCGGATGTACCCAAATCCTAATGCGACTGACCTTCAAAAGTCCGCTAACATTCCAGGGAGTCCGCTAAACACGAAAAGGAGCTTTATGTATAGGAAATTTCACTATTGTCAGGATGGATGTTCTAACTGGAAAGATCAACTCAAGGAACTGTTTTCTCCCATCCCAGGGCCCGTTTACTTTGGGCTCATGGTATACTGGGGTGGTGGCATTGGGGCGGTCATTTTTGTGTTGTTGGTGGAAGTATTGATATCCTGGAGATATGGGACAAGCAACAAAGTCCGTTCCCTTTTGTAATATTGTGCTAAAACAGTCTCAATACGATTAGTACAGTCACAAATACCTACTTAATTAAATTAATACCTAATTCATAATTTCAGATGTTAGCTAGCTACATACTTTTGGGGGGAAATGGGTGATTGTTGTAATAATACTAATTTATAGGATCACTTTGTTATACAAATTTTAGGGTCGTTGCCGATCAACGCCACCTTGGCGGTACGTAGGGCTTACAGCGTCCTGATACCGCCAAGGTGGCGTTGACTGTCACAAGGTCACTGTGACGCCAACGGTAACCCTACACTGTGTAATCACATCCTGACATGACCTTACACGACTGGTAGCACCAGAATCCTCCGAGGCTCGATAAAAGCTAAGTTAGTACGTCCTCTGGGCCCCTTCCTGCCTTCATCCTTGATCGGGAACGGAAGCAGAAATGAATGAGGATCATGATTATGATTATGATCGAAATTAACTCACACATGCATCAATCAACCAGTTCATTCCACACACACAAAAGCATGTTCGTTGTATCCATTCACTTAATTGGATAAATCATGTCACTTTTTATTCCTCAATAGTTAAATATTTAATAGGAATCTCGTAGGATATTTAATAAGGCAATTAAAACTTGTAAACTAAATAAGGCAATTAGTAAAAATGACAATTTGTTGACTACCGTTGATTTGGAGTATATATGAAGACTCAGCCATCCAATCCCAAAGCCAAACAAGTACGCGGATTCCATAAAATGGATAGGGGGAGGACTCCAGCAATGACTAAGTTTTGTCTTCAAATGACATTCGTCTTCATTGTTAATAAGAGAACGGGGTAGTGGGTACCATTGTTCACATGGAAATATGGACTAATATGATCTAGCGTCACTTTTCTGCAATTTAATATTATTTATAAACTTTGGCGAGGCCAAAGATAAGAGGCTAAAAAATGTACTTATTAAGGTATGATTTTATTTAACCTGATTGCTGTGAATTGTAATTAAATTCTTGTATAACAGAACCAACATGACATGATTCAGCACATACACACCCTTAGCATGTCGCAATCGCAAAACGTTGACTACCTTGCAGTCCAATCTGCCAAGATTTAAATAGGACTGACAGTGAGAAGGATGAACGTGCGGAATAATAATTTACTTAAGAGGTGGGTTGAATATTAACCCAACTGAGGAGTTATGTTTTAGGGATCGCGAAGTAATTCGATGTGATATTTATGTATTTTGAGTATTGAAACCGAAAGAACTGTTTTGTTTTGTGACTGTTTTGCACGCCTCTCCCATTAAGGTGTACTTTTGCTTCATACGATATCATTCTTCCTGGAAATACTTTTTGAGAAGTTTCTCGGTTTCCTGGGAAAAGGGATAAAAGTTCCCTCCAAATCTTGAAAACGCAGCTGAGGGTCTGGCATTATTTCCACTTTATTCCATTCCAACTGGTTGATCGTGACAACAGAGTGGAAATAAGTTATGCTTCTAGGGGAAAGAGACTTAATCAGTCTGGCTTTTATCTTCTTCCAATTCCTGGTCAAAATGATGGTCATCGTTTTCAGTGCCAAGACTACTCCCATTTACAAAACTGTCTTTTTGCTCGTAAACGGAAGCTACTTGGAAGGGAAAGCAGTTTGCTCTATAATATTGTGTCAATATTCTGCGTTCCAGTGAATTTAGCTATTTGCCAGCTATTATATCCGGTGCGCTGGCATTTTTCGTTCAAGAAATTGTCTGGCTCTTGGAGACCAGATATGGCTCCAATGAAACGAAAAAGATATTGGCAGCATGTTTTCCCTAAGATGACGTCAAACAATTCTGGTAGCTGGTAGAGGCAGCCTAAAGTGAAATGCCATTGAGAAACGACCAGCGGCCAAAGCTTTCCCTCGTATCTAGCATATACATTTAATGAACCAGTCATCTAGAATCCTACCGAGCGCGCGAGCCCCGCTTCCGGGATTTTTAGGTTGAAAATTTGAGTTTTCCGGGATTTTTAAAAGAAAATCGGACCTTTTTATTCAAGAAATATTCAAAGTATAAAACATTTTCTGGCTTCACAAGCATGCTACTTCTGGGGCGATTTAAACAGTCTTTTCGGCAGTGTACTCCACAGCTTCTTATATGTTAGTCGAAAGTATTTTCGAAATCGCCCCAGTAGTACTAAAGTTGCATAACTTATAACTTAATGAGGCAATCTTGATAAGAAAGAGAAAGAACGAGACTAACTTGCTCATGAAGACAGAGATGAGGAGATTCCCTTCCTGATCCGTAAGGAAACGGACCCGTCGAGGCATCCCATCCACGCCATTCATCATCACCCCGTCTTCCTCTCCATTCATTTGGGGCGAGGGATCCTCCTCTTCATGGTGACCGTTGGGAAGAAGGATTTGGGCAGTGGTTCCATTCTCAACGAGGCTGTCCACTTCAATTGATCCGGATGACATGCTTTCTCCCTCATTATGATTCATCTCCTCTTCCCTTACTGCAGAGGGGGAATTTTCCTGTTCAAATATTAACCACTGTCTTACTTGCTCCTCACGGATCTTCTGTAATTCCGGGTTAGGCATGCCCAACTCAGTGATTAAGTTGGCCGGATTGTTGATAGTGCTCTCCTCCGCATTTTCCCCAACAGGTTCATCCGCTTTCTCAGGGGCATCCTCCTCATCGGAATCTGACTGTTCCTCCAGTGGACCTTCTTCGTTCCCGGACAGATCAAAATGTACAAAGCTGGCCCTTACTGTCCCGTTCTCCACCTCATCCGGCTCTGGAGTCTTGATAGATTCCAAATTATTCAGAATTTCCACCACCTCACAAATATCACCGCCACCAATTGGGGGAGTTACCTTGATCTCAACCTCTCCTCCCAATCTATCACAATCTATCACTTTGTCCAAAGCTGTTTCAGTAACCTCCCCAGTTGGAGCAGTTGGAGGGGAATTATTAATCTCGTCCAATTCGCACTCCGCAAGGGAAATGAGCTTGTCCACATCTTCATTTGCACTCAAAGTCTCGGTAATTTTGTCAACAACTTTCGGATCAATCTCCCCTTCTTCCTCTTTCAAGTCTTCCTCAATTTGGATCTCACTGTCAGTCTCCCGAGATAAAAGAGCTTCATTGTCTAAATCTCGTTCCTCGGGCCAGGTTGGATTAGCTTCCGTTTCAAAAATCTCATTTTGGGGTATGATTTTGGAAGCTACTTCCTCCTTCTGCCATTTCTGGCCGCCATCCCCGATCAGATCAGGGGAAGGAGGGAGCTGCTGTTGCTCCCTTTCCTCCTGAGCGGATTGTGTAACGGTTGCCTTATCAGATTGGCTTATCGGGGGTTGTGCTGGTTCG
>JAQIXQ010001061.1:0-17798 GCA_034700485.1 Pseudosinella alba
TACCATTGCGATGCCGTTGTTCATTGCAACCTTGCTTTACGTAAACCCATGCATGCCGGTCACACTTGGGTACATCCTCTTCCGTGGGGGAGGACACTGCCACAGGTACAGGTGTGGATGGATGTGGCTCGCCCAAAAGGTAACCTTGACAGTGGATTCCTACTTCTGGTTCTGTTCCATGGCAGTGGCGACATTCCACACCTGCGGTGGAGTCTTCACAAATATGCACGCTTTGGAACAGTATCTCCGCCGCACGAAGAAATTGCTGGGTGGGAAACTATCCCAACCAGGTTCTGAGGAATGTGGACTGAGTATCTACTGCCAAGTCCAACTTCTGAGCGGCATTGTCAACGAGACCTTCCAAGATGTCGTCCTTCCCACGATTTTGCTCGTTACTTGGAATACCATTGTGGTCTGTCTCTTCACTTGTGTGAAATTGCATGGATATATTGAAATGCCGGGGTTTGCCACCTTCCCGTTTTGTCTCTTGGACTCCATGTTTGCAGTCTTAATTTTCCAGGTGGGCTCTGAGGTGCTGGCACAGTCCGAGAAGTGTGTGCGGATTACAAAAACCAGATCAGGTGGAGGAGGAAGTACAGATAGGCTCTGGAAGAGGATAGTTCGGTCCATGGGTAAAGTGAAGATCCGGTTTGGGTCGAATAATTTCATGGATAGGCAGACTCCATTTAATCTAGTCAATAATGCGCTGAGTAGTTGTGTGAATCTGATGCTTCTTACTTGAACAGCATAACAATAGCTCGAATACATACATTACACAAACAATTGCCATCACCATTCTTACTATTAGATGTATTCCTTTTCTCAATTTTATGATAACGTCTAACAATGGGCCACAACCATCATTAGAAGCCTATTACAACTAATTGTAAGGAAACAAACATGCAGTGATGATGCGTTCATACACTACTTTTGCAGAGAGTAAAATGAGAGAAGGGAATGTCCAGAAAGGAGGTAGCCAGTTAATATTCATTAAAATCTTCTGTAAACATTATCAAGAAACATCTTCCAGATTATTAGCTGACTCGACATAAATCGGATTTTCATATATTCTGCAAAACTCCTATGGGATTTATCATGAATGCTCTTGCTAAAATACTTCTCTCTAACTCTCTGACTCCTTCCGAAAATCATTTAGGTAATTCTGTAGGCATGTTCAAACTTTTCTCGGAATTGGTAACGGGGCATAATGGTAAAATTTGATTCCAACTCGTAGGCAGCAAGTAAAGATTCCGTCACCCACAAAAAAAATCTTATAAAAGGAGGCCTGTTCATGAAAACAGCTCATTCTTCAATTGTATCTTGCATCATTAACAGAGGATCAGCGATGAAGCCCAACGTGGTAGAATAAGTTGACTCAAAACCATTCCTATAAGCTGTAGCTAGTCTCTATAGGAATATTGTTTGGATTGTGTAGTACATTCACCAGTTGCAGTGCACGAAATATAGGTTGATATTGTTAATTGTTACCTGAATCAGGCAAATATAAGGCTCCGTCTGAAAATCAATTCTCTCAATAATTACCTGGTTATAGAATTAAAATGTATTCGTATTGCTTAAAGACTTCTGACAGAACAAAATGGAAATTTAACATGAATCAAGCATTGCCATAATGCCGGACTTGAGGCTTCTTTTTGTGCTTGTACTGTTTTGATATGATGTGGCAATAGATTACTTTCTCATGACTTTCGCATTTTGCAAATATAATTGATTTTTTTAAATGGTTCAGGCCAGGACCAGTAGCGATTAATAAGTTGGGAATCTAAAGGAGTCAAGATGCCAACCCTTTAAATCATTTGGTTGCGGTTTTGCGGTTGCATGACATCCTCCGATGATATCATAAATGCCATAAAATCATATTAAATGTCTAAAATGACTTTAATCTAATTTAGTAATTTATTATAACTCAGTTCCTATACATCAGGAATAGCGCAAGCAATAAATCAAACATGATTGGAGTATTACCGCGGGTAATGAAACTTTAAAGATTGAGATTTCCCTGAACACATGAGCTCTGGCCAAACTCGTCTCATACAAGTATTCCCATCCACTTTTGAGCAAACCTCTGGAGAAGGCAAGACGAGAAAATACTTACAATTAGGATGATATTACCAATGTATATTGCAATGTCATGAGCCTTGGCCCGGAGGTTTTCTCATGCAACAAGAAGAAAAAAACGAGTGTCTTATCTAACGCAACAAAATGATTAACACAATTTTTACATGACGGCAGGCCACTTTCAATATTTTCCATGGCCTAGTAAGACCGATTCCATGTACAGTATAATAATATTTCGGCTTACATTACAACTATATTGCTATATAATCAACTCATATAGTAACATTTTCGACTTGCATAATCAAATTCATATTTAGTTCCTGTGAACAAATGGTGATAAATGAATGCAAATCATTTTGTATTAACCATATTACGTATGTTAATGGCATAGTCAGTGCATTAAAGTTTGGGGGATTTAGCGACTTCGCACACTTGACAATTTTGCTTTTCAACAAGGTAAAGAAATCAATTCTGAATGAGTTGGCCGTTCCAATTGTCAATAATGAAACAAAAGTATCACATGGTCCGAATTGATACTAGATTGATTGGTTAACTGGAAATGTATGTTAAAATCAGTATAAAAGCCAAATACAGTTTGAAACAACTAGTAATTAACGGTTAAAAGCAGTCTAGTTTTGAAATTACCGTTGAATGGTTAGAATTGCTTAAAGTTCTTCTACCAATAAAGAGGTATGTGTGTGTGCTAAAACTATAGAATCCTTCAACTGAAGCTCTTCAAAATATCACTCACAATTTGTATTGGGGCATTACAACAAAATCATAAAATTATATTCTCAATCTGAAGGATGACATCGGCCCAACGCAGCAAGACTTCTATAAAAGGAAGTCAGTCTTCTGACCTAATATACCCAATTCAAATATAATTCATGGATTACCTAGATAACTGCAATGCAAGTCTGCTAGAATATATAAGTTTAATATCAAATCATGTGACACGTCCAGGGAATAAATCACACGAATTAGAACTACTTTGTGTACTGAAATACATACAATTTGTTTCACAAATTTCCTTCGGGATAAATCATACGATGTTGTATAGTTCTTCGATATTTGCAGTATATGGATGTGTGCAGAAAATACAAGTCGTTATTGGATTACGAATTATCTTGTACGTTACAACCTTCACACGTTGTCATGTTATTTTGGATGCTAGTAGCATACATGTTTAAGTTCATAACGTAATTTAAATTATCTACGAGCCCCTAGTACAAAATCCCTTATTTCATTTCATTGCTCCTTTCTATAATATTGACATGATAATCCAAAATAATGTCTTACAAACAAATGTAACCTCAAAGTAGCCTGACGACATGCCCATAAGGCCAATGATAACAAAAAAAATGTCCGTTAAAATCATCATCATATCATCATCGCCCATTTACTTTACGTGTCCTCGCCTGGACGTCACTCGGCGGATTTGGCCCCACACAGATTTGAATTTGTTTGCTATGTCGCTACCTCTATACTTATTTATCTTGACCTCAATGTGTGTTCCACCGTTGACCAACTTATGTTAGGGTAGTTATTTTATGTTGGCAAACCCCCAAAAAAACTATACTTTATGGAATTGAAATTTTTTCAATATTCTGCAGTGATAGCAAATCAACTGCTCGCTTTGAAACAAAACATATTCATGCCAGCTAATATATTATATTTATGCAGTAAAATGTTTATGTTGTAATATAATCGATACATTTTGCCATTGCATCATATCATAAAGACTTCCTACTGCCTAATATCTCCACGCGCTAGAAGTATATGCAACACCATAAAACCACACCCACTGTAGCTACTCGTATCTATGTGGCATTATACAATCATTGTACTAAACAATTTCATAACAGGTTCACAAATACACAAATATTTAAAATTTCAAGGGTAAATTACCGTTGGGATATTATTCAAAGTCAGTCACTGCAAGTTTATACCAGAGTGTAGATGTAAATGAGAAATATTAACAAATTGCCGTCAAAACGGAAAATAATATTTGTCACAAAGTGAATTACTGCCTAACAAGATTTCTAGAAGCATTAAGAAGTTTGCTAATTGGTTTGTCTGTTAGTTCAAACGAAATTCAACAGACTGTCCCAGATTTAAAAATAACTAAGCTCAAACAACTTTGAGAGTGCACATCAGGAGATTAGCAAAATAGCCTATCCCAGTTATTAGTTACAAAATGCAGGATTTGAATACATTACTCGCGTTGAGAAGCAGCCATCAAATGACAAAATTTAGTTTAATTTCGATAAGCAAATAGTAATCAATCGCCGGACAGTAAACTAAGTTCACCACGAATATTGTTTCGATTTTGACAAAGGAAACTTACACTCGGCACAAAACCAACAAAACAACCCAAAAAGCAAACTGAATTAATTGTGAGACTAATCATTCACTCATCCACTGTGCAACAGAAAGCTTCCAAATTACGTAATAGGCATTCAAAGTACTACCTCCAAGGTTCCATAATGAAGATGAATTCCTTCAAGTTGACATTTTTGTTTATCAGTTCTCGTTTACATTTGTTGCCTCAAGCTCATGGAGCCCCCGAAATTGGTCCATCTAAAATTAGGAATTTAAATGATATTTTGAAGCCCTTCAAATCCTGTTTCACACAGTTACGAAGTATGCTTGCATTAGACTACAATCCAACCAACTATCCGGTCATGGTGACTAATAAGGATATCAAAATCCCATTCCTCAATTTCTCCGTAAAGATTCGACCGTGGAATTGCGAAGCACATTTTCTCATATTGCTAACAGAGCATGAGCCATTATCATATCCATTCATATGGATTAAACCAGGAAAGCCTAAAGGAATGGAAATTGTGGGAGTACCATCACAAGCCATAACGGAATATCATATTGCATTAGTGGAGGAGAAGTTTTCCGGAACACCACTGGAATCTTTTGAAAGGTGGAGTTGGGGAATTAGGTGGCATGCGCTTACACTCATGGGCGATTTTGTTTCTGCAAGTGGGTACAGTGGATTCAGTGGTCTGGGATTAGTAAATCGAATCGTTCTAACTGGAAAGGTAATAACAGAAGTGCCGCTTCCTCTAACACAAGATACCAAACTAATTACCAAAATCTTCGCTTCCACTCGCCATGGGGATCCAATCAACGGGGACATGGGCCTGCAGGACATTGGTGATATAAATATGTTTAAATGCAGTAGAATGCTCCCTCAGGAATCTATCTGTTTGGACAGCAACGAATTAAATTCAATCCATTGGATGTACTACCTGGAAGGAAATAGTCGCTCCCAAATACCGAGGACGGACGGTTTTGTGCAGCATAACTTTCAATGTGGAAATGCCCATTTGATTCCGAGATCAAAAAATGTATTCTGGGATGTGAACGTAATTGACATGCTAAACGTTGGACATGTTCGGATTTGGCACTCTGTGTTGGGGAATGGAAGTAACCTGGATTCCACTGATACATGTCAAGTCGAAATTTACACTACAGTGGCTGGTAAATTGTCATATCTTGTAAGACCAGGTGCCCTATTCGTCAAAAGCGCGATCAACATTCTGGATTCACCAAACTCATCTTATGTAGCACTCACTGCAGCCGCCGCTATATCCATGCCAAGTAGGTCAATGCAGTGGATCAGTTGTGGAAGACCCCGTGAGGAGGAGCTTGATTTCACCATATTTGTTTCCGTTTATGATGGATCTATCTGGCTAATGATTTTTGTTGTAATTTTTTGCCTCCCGGTTGTACTTACATTGTTAAAACTAGCTTCTGATTTGGAAGATGGCGAGAACTCGAGGCCAAATATCGAAGTCGCTAAATTTATAATGCAAGCAATTCAATCCAAATACATTGTGCTGGTTACTTCAATGTACAAGGCCATTGTGGAACAGGGAGACCCTTTCCAGTCCACCCTGTTGAAATTGAAAACCGTTCGCTGGGTTGTCTCAGGATATATTTTAGCTGCGATAGTGATAAGCAACGCGTACAAGAACGACAACGTCTACAAAATCATAACCAAGTTTGATCCAATCCCATACAAGGAGTTTGGTGAACTCGTTAAAAATGGGTTTGATATATTTATCACCGGGCAAGTCGATTACAGTTATTCAAGATGTCACAATTACAGAGAATTAGATTTAAACATTGATCAGCACCGTATAGTTCCCAGAGTGCCAGGTTGTCAGTTCCCTCAGGATATTTTTGATGATCAGCAGAGAAAAATTGACGGTGAGGAAAGTCACTGCCTCAAATTTGCTAATGAGTCGTTCAAGGTGGAACGTGATACAGGTCTTAACATTTTTAAGTTGCTTTGCGAATATGAAAAACCCAGTTATTGGGTTAGGATTAGGTCCCTGGTAAGAATCTTACTGACACACTATAATGACACTGCCTATCATTCCATTGCTAAGCACACAAAGTTGCTCCAATTTAATTTCACGCGTAAAATGGTGACATTTGCCATGCAGCTCAAAAATCAAGATTTGTTCGATGAGGTAAACAAGAACTTTGACAAGTCAGCTTTCACTGCACTAGAGAGATGCAACAAGACGGCTGTGGTTACAAACCAATTTCATGCTGCTCAGCTGGCAAACCAACTAGTTTCAAATGGGAAGTCAAATGTATATGTCGGGGAGAAGCCGTTGGTTGAGCGGAAGCTGGCATTTCATTTCCAGGGTTACGTTGTTTGCAATACATTGTACAAAAGGCTGAGGGGTGCCGAGGCATCAGGAATTTCGGATTGGTGGAATGGGTACATTACGAACCATGTACTCAGGCTCAAATCAAAACGGAATAGAATCGGGTCGGATGCCAACATAACTGCTAGCAGAGGTGGAGTGATGGGCGATGAAAACGATGAAGATGAGTCAGTTGAGAATGTTCTCCAAGCTCCAGACATGTCCGGCCGTATTTTAATGCTATTCGTTATATGGATAGTGGGGTCATTGGCTGCTTTATTGACTTATTTTGTTGAGGCAATTGGAAAGATAACTCGGGCAGCAGTGAAACTTTGGATGCAATTAGAATATTTCATTGTACAATTTATTGCACCAACAAAAGTTTGCAAAATTATCCATCCAGGTGAAAACGTCCGCAGGTTATTTACGCGACGTATACAAAGGATTCCGAAACATCGGTACCGGATTCGGAGTCAATTACACAGAACAGCATGCCATGCCTGCCTCAACTACATGTTTGAACAGAAGTAGATTAATTTACAATAGTGCTTTTTGATGCGGTAATTGCGACTGGGAGCTTTTCTGCCAAAAGTCCATTCATCAGACCCAGACAATTCCACGGACGAACCAATTATGAAAATGCCTACTAGCTCTTTAAGCATTACATAGCTCCTCTTCAATTAATCCAGAGTTGATTAGTTTGAAATGACCGTCCAATAAGAAATGGATTCCGAATTCCCGAATTTTTTTTTTAATATGCCAATGCCAGTTCTGAAACTAACTGGAATTTTGCATTATTTCTATGTATGTAGATCATTTAAAAATTCTACAGTCAGAATTAACTTAAATGGATGTACTTACGCTACGCAGGAATTTTAGCACTTAAACAATCGAGTAAAACAAGAAGTCGTGACATTTTTTAGAATGTATATTGGGGCACTCTCACAATTCCACCGAGTGGAGTAACATACCTCCTCTAAAAAGGAAGCTGATTTATTATCTACCTTTCATATCTACTTAGGTAGTAGATATGAACCATTCTCGTATGCATGCTTCTGCGTCTATTATCATTCGTCAATAATAGGAATAGTTTATTAACGAGTTATAAAGTGATTTATATGAACATTTATGATATAATGCGTCAGTTTATTTTGCTATCCTGTCCATCTCATTACGCTAGAACCGGAACCATTGTTAATAATCAAATAAAGGTAGCAAGTCAAATAATCAAATCATGTAGTTTAATCCTGGTGAGTGTCAAAGGTATTTCCAGCACTAGAAATGGAAATAGAGAAAGTAGAAACTGCTTGCATCCTGCTAAGAGGAGAAGTATCAAATGCGTGATTGTTTTTATGCACTCAAAATAGATGTAAGTAGAGAAACCCAAAGAATAATATGTAATATTTATTTTGCATTATTATGAATCATCTTTCGCTAAGAGCGATAACGGGCCCACACACATTTTATTCATATCCAGTCTGTAATTCCACTTTACTGGCTGCTTGGAATCTCAAACCATTTATTATTGACAGGGAAACCGATTGAAATGGTATTCAGGATCAGCAAATCTAATGTTGTTGACGGGAAAATATATCGACGTGCAAAAGCCGATAAGATAGGGCTGATATTGATTTACTTACTTAAGAGTAGTTGAAGAGGGAGATCAAAACAGCCCATTTACTCATATATTACCTGGAATCATCAACACCGTTATACATACATTATTACATATTACATTGTCAATACTCAATGCTATTTGTACGTCAAATGAGGAAACGGCGGTTTCAAGAAAATACCGTTGAAATTACTGTTATGTAAATATGGTTTATTGACAGCTATATTGCAAAAAAGGGAGTTTGGCTTGACTACTGTTTGACATGTATACACATTTTTGTGGTTTGAATGTAACTTTAGCAAATAGTAACACATATACTTGTTGTAAGTTACAACTTGTAAGTCACAGGCATCCAATGTAGCTGACTTCTGATAATCCTTTCTACTAATCCAAAAGAAAAAGCTTCGTTTCAGTTCAGCTCCTATTCACTTTCCCCGGTTCGCATGTCGTCATCCTAATTCTCTTAGTTAACCCATAGCCAGCATCTAAGTAGTAATGTAAGTAAAGACACCTGTCATTTTTAATTTTCTTTGGAATAATAATATTATTTGATAATTCAACCACTTCATTAATTTTGACAATTTCAGACCAATTTCTCATATTACCATATCAGCATCAACCAAGTGGAAATCCCATTGACGACATTGTGGATCTTAAGCCTGTTAAGAATATCTGCTTATTTCCCTTTTCCACCAACTACCTACTTGCGACAAATAACTTGACATGTGAGCCGAAACGCCATTATTTAATAGTTGGTCATTTATCCTGAATGTCATTTTACCCCATCTTGTTTTGCGCAGGTCATATTTAGTCCGGTTGCTGAGTTCTGGAGATATCAAGAAGGATGAGGAGAAGGGTGGGACTTACAGTCCGCTCGTGGAGACGGATATGCCGACACCAACAAGAAAGACCAATGTAGCATCGAGATGCTTCCGCTACCTGTGTTGGGGACTTGGAGGGATCACTTTACTTTTCATCTTGTTGTGCGTGTAAGGAAATTACACAATTTATATTACAGTTTTCCTTCAAAGTAGTTCGCAATTCGCATGGTAATTTTCGATAATGGTCACGCATTTTATTTTTGTATTCCCAGAGTGGGCTACCATTATTTCGATTTAGACGACAATAATGATGCGGACGGGAATCAAACTGGAGTTGTTAAACATGGGGCATCTGGAGCCTTCGTCAGAATCGCTCGAGTCATGTGGAATTGCGTGAAGGGACTAGAGGTATTTGCCTTTGTCGGGACTATCATCACTGGCTTCTTGGGATGGTTCCCAAATTTCTTTTCAAGAAACGACCAATAATTACGAAGTAAAATAGCCGCAACTAACTGTACCACTAACTGTTTAGTTTGGTTACAAACTTATTGTTTTTTAGATTGATTTGTATGTATTTATGGAGGGATTGTAATAAAAATAACTTTGACTAACTAAGCTACGATGATGATGTGTCCAACAACCTGCGCATTTTTTTGCTTGGTGCAGAAGCTCATGAAATGAATCTTTGATGATAAGGACAAATGAATAGGAATAGGTCCTCAGGATGAGCCATCATCATGATGGTGGATAGAGGAAAACAGGGATTAAGATTAAGATGATTTATTGATGTAACTGACGCTGAGGCAGTTTGACTTGGCATATGAGAATGATATAAAGGTTTAGACTTAACAAACATAAACGAATGGATTTTAACTCATCATGAGAGAAATGGGAGGAGCGTTATCTTTATCAACATCTTCTTTTGCATAATGATCAGAGATTCCGGATCCCCATAAGCGACAAAATTGTACTATTTATTTCCCTTTCATACTATCAGTTTCCATACAAATTTCTCATGAAAATACCGTTGGAGAACATATAATATACTTGCCGAGCCAATACAGTCGCGAGAAGTTATATAGTAACTAATACCACAGTTGTAGGGATATCTACTAGTTATTAACTGCTACACTTTAAAATTACCGTTAATGATGCAACTTGGAATTTTCTCAGAATCCGTATTAGGGCATAATGATAAATTAATACTTACGATAGACTAGACACTTGTCCAATGATTTCATCGGCATGGCAAAAACAACTAAGTTAGTAAATATTGTAGGCGGTTTGCATTTGCATTACATTTACATCAATAACACGTTACAAAGTACAAAGATAATCTCCACAATTTATACAATCCAAAATCAACATAAGGATAAACTCAACAGATGGTTAAGCTGTAGAATTCTCTCGGGAAAACAATTTTTGAAACCAGCCGCAGAAGCCACTGGCAACAGTCGAAACCCATTGAAATACTTCCACACGCTTGTACACCCCCTCCACAAACTTCCACGAGAACATAGCGATCCTAACGTAGGTCCAAGCTGCTCCCTCTTTCACAATTCCATTTTGATTCCCATCAGCACCCTCTTCCAATTTATAATAATGGTAGCCAACCCTGGGAATACAACAATGCGTGGCATATAATCAGAACTATTTTGAAGACGAACTTTGAAATAATTTATGCACTTTACTTACACACACAACGAGACGAAAAATAAAATGGTCACTCCAAGTCCCCAACACAGATAGCGGATGCACCGGCCATTGGTCCTCCTTATTGCTGTCGGCGTATCCGTTGCCATGAGGGGCCTGTTAGTCCCATTTTTCTCCTCATCCCTTTTGATATCTCCAGATCTCAAGGACCGGGCTGAATATGCCCTGGACAAACAATATAATCAGGTGAAATTTAGGAGCAAATGTCAGCCATGGAATAATTTCCTATCCTTTCACAATATTTAAGGACGTTCCTGTCAAATAGAGTTTTAGAATTTAACGACAATTCGGCTTACATTTTAAGTTGTTGTTTTTAAATGTTGGAGGAAACTGGAAACAAGTTGGTATATTTATTCTTGACAGGCTAAATTTCCACTCTGACATCAATCACATGGGTTGAATGACTGTCCACTTGGTTGATTCCGATGGAACAAGAGGAAAAGTTCAGACATGTGAAAATGTCAAAATTAATGAAGAGATTATTACTTAATAAACATAACTGTAGTTTATTTTAAATACGCTGAATAATATTTTCGACTCAGCGTCAGTCGACTTTTGAGGAAATGCAATATGGTTTTGATGGACACTTACCCCAACAAAACTCTTACGTTGGTTGTTAGTAGTATCGGCGCTATTGATGATGGTGATGGGATGGGGATGGGATTAACTACAGAGAAAGTTAGATGCCGGCTGTGGTTTAGATGAGAATGAAGAAACAAAAAAACTGAGAATGATGATGGTTCCATTAAATTTATTCCGCTTTTAATGAGAGTGAATGTGAATGAGACAACTGCAACGAAACATTTGCTTTCTTTACATTGGTCTTGAAAGGATTCCAAGAATTCATTCAATTTGCAGTGGATGTTTGAACGAAATTGCAATACTAGTTGATAGATCTGCATTCATATCGTTGAAAAAGTGTGTGGATATCAAATCAAATCAAACAGTAGCCAAGTTAAACGTACTTTGAAAAATACCTGTCAATAAACCATATTTATCTAACGATTAAGTCTACATGACTTCCAAAAGAGATTGGGCATTGACTTCAACTTACGATTAGTGATGACACATGAGCCGGCCATTTCCATGAAATCCATTCGTCCTTGTTTGACCGGACGCAAAATGTGTACTGTTCAACTATATTAAGTTAAATCAATAATCCCTTTCTTATCTGCTTTGTGCTCTTACAACAACTTGACTTACAAATGCAACAATTTGACTTAATCACCAAGAATATTTCAATCCATTTCCTTATCAATATTAATCCAGGGGAGTGATCCTAAACTGAAGGGGAAATATAGACAGGATATAAAGTGTGTCATTTTAATACAGGTACTACAACATTGTTATTTTTCTTTGGCTGGACTGCCTAATTGTAGGCCTATTTTCAAAATATACTAATAACAAAGGAATGCCGAATGGTCATGATATGATACAGACAGCTAACTGCTGGAAGTTGTCTACCTTTTTTTGCAATAGTATTATAAAAAAAACGGGATGTCGCTGTTATGGATGGTAGAAAATACCATGAACACTCATCATCATTAATAATGACTCATTATTAATTCTATTCATTCATATATAATTCTGCAATTCTACACCGAGAATACTATTTCATCAGTAAGTTTACAAAGGGGCAAGTATGTAATTTCACATTTACTAAAATTTAGTGCTCGTTTTATTGTTTGCTCCAAAGGATAGTTTATATAATTAAGCCTGGATATGGCAAAGTTTGTGTACAAACACCGTACAATTAGAAAAATGTTATCTAAAGACAATATGTTTTTAACCAAACTAATGATACTATATCTACATGATTAACGGGGTGGCCATTTTACTTTACTGCTCATTTCGGGAAAACAAATTTCGAAACCAGCCCCAGACCTTGCTGGCAGCAGCCCAAACAAATTCAAATACTTCTACCCCCCTGAACACCCCCTCCACATACTTCCACACGACTATAGAGACCCTGCGGAATGCCCCGGCTTTCCCCTGCTTCACAATTCCACTTTGATCCTCAGTCCCACAATATGCCACATTGGAATAATAGTAGCCAGCCCTGTGAATAAAAAAATGCATGCAAAATTGTAACCGAACTATTTGGTAAACAAGCTTTTGTATAAATTATGTACTTTTCTTACACACACAACACGATGAAAAGTAAAATGATCGCTCCAAGTCCCCAACAGAGATAGAGGAGCCATCGCATAATGGCCTTTCTAGGTGTTGTCGGGATATCCGTTGCCATGAGAGGACTGTAAGTCCCACCTTTCTCCTCATCCTTCTTGATATCCGTAGATCTCAAGGAACGTGCTAAAAATGACCTGTGCAAAACAAGATCACCAGGTAAAATTGAGGAATAAAGTTTAGCTATTAAAGAATTACTTTTCTCAATATGTTTAAATAAATACATGTCAAATATAATTTTAATAATTGGAATAATCGAATGAAAACTTTGCTCACATTTTAAATTTGTTGCTTAAAGAGTTGGGGGAAAATGGATATATGGGTTGGTGTATTTATTCCTGACAGGTTTATTATCCACTCGGTCTTCAAGCACATGGGTTGAATGGCTGTATGGCTGAATGGCTGAATGGCTTGGTTGATGCTGATGGAGCAACAGAAAAAGTGCGTGGGCAAATGTCAAAATTCTTCCAGGAGAAGTTAGGTGCCGACTATGGCATAACTAAGAATGGTGATGGCGACATATACCTTAACCCGCTTAGCATTTATACTTATGTATAAATAGTTATGTAACTTATGTTAGGGAAATGTAGACTGGATCAAAAAATGTGTCGTATCCAGTCTATATTCATCGCTCACAGCCAAAAATGATTCATATCATCAAATATCAACAATGCGCACCCATTATTCTTTTGTCTTTACTTCCGTAGTCTATTTCTATTTTCAACATATAATAATAGCACAGGAATGGCCGGTACTATTGGCAAAATTCAGGGCGTTGTTTACATTGTTTATTGTTTGCAATAATGCCATGCTGCTGGAATTGATATTGGGGCATTGTGATAATCTTCACATTTGGGTTGTCGTCAAAACTATAAAAGCAACTGACTTTTGTCAAGATCCCTTCATAAATTCAGTGGATGATGATCGATCGGCAAGATATGAAAATGTCCATTAAGATTCACAGCAATTTCAAACGACAATACTAAATGTTTTACAAAACTGCAAATGCCGACTAAAATGAAATTAGTTGAAGATAATGTAGAACTCAACCTACTCGCAATTTATGCATTACTTCAGGCCATTGAAGATTATATGATGACTGTTACGGCTAGGAGATTACTTGGTCGATTTGAGGCAACATCATGATTGCATTTTTAATGTACCAGTCAAATTACCAATATGAATAGTCATAACAACAGAGAACATTAAAAAAAAGATTACATCTACACGATAATTATTTCCATAATAATTAATTTAAAGAGTGGCAATTATAATTATGACTGACCACTCCTCTACTATTTTTAGTGACTGCAATAGCAACCGTCTGATCAATACAAAAGCCAAACGTCATAAGCGGCGTCAGTGAGTCAAAATAGTTACTAGAGAAAAAGCATATTTTGATCACATGCATGGATTTCCATTGCATGTTCATGATCCTCCCCTTCCTAATTAATTCAAGCTTTCTCAGCATTTCACATTTGATTTTTGGTATTGCTTTTACTAAAAATGAAAACATTCCCTGCAAAGTGGAAGACGAAGAAAAAGAGCAAAAAAAAATTTTGCAGGTAGGTTAGGTGCAAGACTTAATAATACGAGTAGTTTATATGGTGTTAACATAAATGAGGAAGTCTCACTGGACACCAATGAATGACATAATGTTTGGATGAAACCCTGACAACCATATACGACTGGATTTTAACTCACCATGATAGAAATGAGAAGAGCATCGCATAATGATAAGGGATTCCAGATTCCGATAAGAGGCAAACATGTACTATTTTCCTTTCATAGTACTGGTAACAATTGATCATGTTGATGTTTAATGTTTACCTATGTAACAACGTCACTCTCACCAAAGAATGCAAAAAGAGTTTTAAATGTTCTTAGAATTGATGTTGGGGCATTATGAGCATGGACTCCATAGTCCGTACAAGCAGCTCGATAAGACTCCTATAAAAAGGAGCCCGTCTTTTGCAAACTGCACACAGTTCAAAATTCATCATAATATCTCAAAGCTTAACATGTTGTAAGGCCCTGTAAGAAATTATATAGTTTTCGTCGTTTAAGGGGACCTTACAAATGCGAATAATTTTAAAACTATTGTTGTGACTACTTCGTGTTCAGATTTACCTCAGTGTCAGCTGAAGAACCACTGTTAACTGTTTATTAACAGCCTATAAGTTTCCATCCGACTTTGTTATGCCAATGCCATTGGAGAACATATAACATACTTGCCGAACCAATACAGTCGCGAGAAGCTATATAGTAACTAATACTACGATTGTATGGATATAAACTACTTATTGACTGCTACACTTTACAATTACAAGTAATGATACAGCTTGACGTTTTCTCAGAAGCCGTATTAGGTCATTCTGATAAATCAATACTTATATACTGATACTTGTGCAATGATTTCACCGGCACGACAAAAACAACTAGTTATTAAATATTCTCCTGTAAAACAATCTCATCAATATAATATTTTTTCCTGTAGCCAGTTTACTTTTGCATAAATATCATATTACGCCACGATATTTGGTGTGGCTGCTTAATCTTAATATTATTTTAGAAATTAATTGGCATGTTATTTTCATTGTAGAGCGATCGTTGGGGTATTTTCAAAAAAACCATTGCAATAATGGACGGCCAATAAGAAAATATTTGCATGGCCATCACCCTGAATGAATTGAAAGTAATTTTATGCTTCAAAATAATTCTAAAAATCTACAAGGATTTATTCAATCTAAATCCTATTTTATCTAGCAAACCATTCTCTCAAACTGAACTATACTTTATCCGCCTTTATAGTACGTTTTATTGACATGGGTAAACTTAAAAAAAGGGGATTTTGCCGGAACGGTTCAAGTGGAAAAATCATTGCTAATTTTGGTGGATAAGTCATTTGATATAAGGACGATGCGATATTTAACTTTTATTTTTTCACGTGGCTGCAATTTTAACAAGTGCTGATATGCTGCGCCGTTGAGGGCGATACATAAGTTACGTAACGTAACTCATGTTCAGCAAAGTAAGTTTTGACTATTCTTGGAATTGACATTGGGGCACTATGATAGAGTACTTGTTTATTTTCAGAGATATCAGCATCATATCAGGCCAATTCTATAAAAAGGAAACCCACTCATACCCACGCATTCGTGCTCCTCAAACTTCAATACCGATAAGTTAACTTATTACAAAATAACTTTAAGCATCAAAACAGGTTGTTAGGCCCAGCAAGAAAATCTTTCTCCGTTTATTCATACTCGAAAAAAATGTTACTTGTCTTAAATATGATTACATCACAGCACATCCAAAGCAGAAGAATATTAGTAAATTGAAACTAGACGGTGTATTTAAACCATTTAAAGAATATGTCCCGGATTGGGTTTGTGAGATATCATTCATAATAGACATTTGACAAGTTACATTGTGACATTCATGCCTCAATATGTATGTATGTTTATATTATTATTTGGGTGACTGCAACAGCAGCAAATTCACCGTTTGGTCAATACAAAAGCCGAACATGACAAGCGGCGTCAGTGAATCGAAGTAGTTACTAGCGAAAAAATATAACTTGATGACCGGCATTGATTTCCATTGCTTGTTCATGATCCTCCCCTTCCTCACTAATTCAGGCTTTCTCAACATTTCTCTCAATATGGGTCGATTCCACATTTGATTCTTCGTGATGCTCTCACTAAAAGTGAAAACATTTCCTGCAAAGTGAAAGCAGACGAAGAAGAAAGTGGCACTTCGGAACATGCCAATAAAGGCTGCAATCCAGTTGGACAGGGGGACCTTCCCAAATTGGGAGATGAAGAGGGTGACATGGCTGCAGAAGATGGAGACGTAGGACACCAGATAAGCAGGGACTACCGAAGATTTGAACAAGTCGTTGTAGACCAGGCAGATGATCTGGATCTCTCGGTACATTCGGGGTAATTGGATAGCCAATTCGTTGTCATTGTCATCATCCTCAGTTGATTTGGTTGATGATCGAAGAAGCCTTTTCTGAAATAGTTTAAGAGCCGATTGTAGTGAAAAGGTTGTTATGGTCAAGATCAGGCAAAGGTCCAGAATATATTGTCGGAGAAGTGCACTCCATCCAATGTAGCAGATGATAGCGGAGAGGATCCTTCGGCCTGCTTCCGCCGCAACCCAGGCATTTTTGTTTGAGCTTTTTAGATCCTCAAGGAAGGGGAAATTGTTGAAGAGCCACTTGGGAAGGATATTTGTCGCCTTTTTGGGATTGGAGAGGGGGGACGTGGTCATCACGAAAATAAGGAAGAGGAGGTTCCACCGGAATATGTATTTGGCTGTTATCTTGGCCACTCTTGCGTCATGTTGCCCATGCTCATTGGGCGCGATCGCAACCACGTTTGGTTGTCTTCGGAGATAGCGCTCCTCAAATGCCACAAGTTGATTAAGGAAATTTGCAAATAGCTTGGAGTTTTGCCGGTGGGAGTTTACGGAGACGATCCCGGCTGTGAACCAGATCACTTTGCTCAAATTGTAGGAGTCTTCAAAGACGTTTGCTCCCTCGGTACAATATTTGTAGCCGCTGAGGAGGCAACACGAAGTGAGGATGAAGAGGAGCTTCTTCCAGTCCTTAGTTGTGGCTTGACTTTCAAATTGGTATTGACTTGATATCAGATCGGATCCAGACAGGAAATCTTTGCTGAGGATGTAGGGACATGGGAGCCT
>JAQIXQ010001062.1:0-17784 GCA_034700485.1 Pseudosinella alba
AAAGGCAGGAGACCGCGAACGGACAGACAGACGGACAAACATTAGGAAATTATAACTACGCTAAAGCTCCGTAATAAGCTGAGCTGAGCGGACTCTCAAGTTAGTTTGTATGTATAAGCTTATAACTTAACTTTTAATTGTAATGATTTTGGGAAAACTACTTTTTCGGCAATATGTAAAAATATACATTAGTTCTTATAACTATTTCCTTCCCTCTCTTAATTTCGGATTACGGTGATGATGCCCAAATGCTATATTTGCCTGCTTTTCTCTGCTACTTGTATGGCCATGTGGAAAGGACCATTATTCCGCGCTAAAAGGCTCGTAAAGAAGGTGGTGAGTGGAGTAGGACCACTTTTCCCCAACTTATGGCCAAGAAATGAAGAATGAACTCGCAGAAGTGGAATTACTATTAATGTGCTAAAGTCAAAGTTGGGGAAATTTACACCTACCTATATGGCGGACACATAACAAGCCATATTATATTCTTCGAATTAAGGGGATCAACAAATGGGAAGTGGACGAATGATGAAAACATGCTCAAAATTAGATGCGTCTGAAGTTTCTCGTCAAAGGTCTGAATTACCTGCGGAATTCAATAGTTTTGGACGGGTAAATATTTATTGGACGGTGTTGAAGAAAAAAAAATGTGGAGACAACAAGGGACTAACTGATTCTGTCAGTTTCAGATCAGACTAAAGTAAATCCATGCTATTCTTAAGTGTGGTATTGAATACCTTTTTTAGAAGTTTAATTCCAATTTTATAGAAACTTACTATTTGAACGAGCATTAGCATAAATGCATGGTATGCTATAGTGAACAAAATGTGATCCTCCAATGCCGATCTAGTTTTAATTTAAAAGTTTAATGTCATCTAACAAAGCACAATAGGATTATCGCATTGTTCTGTACTGAACATGATTAGTAGTATAAGTAATCAGTGATTACTGGAACTAATAAAGTCCATCTTGTAAAATTGGGAAACACGACTCGCATGCATTCTTCCTGTAACTGATTTGAACATAAAAGAAACACACAATCTAGTTATTTTAGGTCGTCAATTGACACAAATAATTACTTGGTGGAGTCGAGCTTGGAAATCACAATAGTTTGGTGGCAAAAATTACATTATCATATCAAAGGTTAAAACTAGCAATTGAGAGATATTGTAATTAGCTTGAAGTATAATTTGCTAAAATCATATAAAAATTATGATTCTTCAATTAATCAATCTTAATGAAAAATGTAACATCCTGACCGTGACTCACTGTAAGGATCATGATATCGATATGCAATGGCACAACGCAACGTTATTTAAGAATATATAAAAATTGTGCATTTATTTAACAGAAAAGGGTTGCATCTGTAATCCCAATTAAGCGCAAGTACATATTGTAGATAGTAGTAGCAAAAGTGCACACGTTTGCACTGCAACTTTGAAGTAATTTAATATGCAATTTTTGGATTCATAATTCAACTTGCAAGTCAAACTCTAGTTAATTTTATAATTTATAACAAAAAAGAAACGTGAGCCGACACAAAACTTAAAAAACAGCCTGATTCATTAATGAAATGAAATGACCGATTAATAGCCCAATTTAAAGAGGATTTACTTATTAACTTTATTCCATCGTAAAAACGCCAAAAGCAATAAAATTCATTTTTTGTTTCGACTGATCAGTTTCGACTTTTTATTGATATGGTTCAACTCAACCAAAAAAAGTACTCTCATGCCAAATTAAATCACATACCATCATATTTATCATATTGTTCCTATCGCTTAATGGGCTTAACTTGATCGATGATGGATGGAGCCAAGGTACCTGTTACCATATACCAGGGGATAATATCAGTAATATCAATATCCTATCGGCGGAATGTGAGAAGCTCTCCATTTCTATTTCTGAGCGCATATTAAAAACTGTCATATCTATCCCAGACCCAGAGCCGTCTTAATATGTCTATGATCATTATTGATCATAAATAGATGATGGGAAGAGTGGCTCAGATCAAGCCTCACAAATCTCTTGATCCTTGCCAGTCACCATGAGCTGTGATCACTTTTGCATTCCATTCCGCATGCCAACACCAGAAATTTTTCAGACTAGACCAGACCACATTCCACTTTGTCTAATGATGAAAGATTAAATGAAATGAAGGAGATTAGTCATGTTACCGATCATAAGGACGAATGAAGTCAAATTACGCTTGGCTAATGCTGGCTAATCGAAATCCAATCCAAAAATAAAATCACCAAAGATGGGGAAATATCATTTTTATCTAAAAAAAATACTTTTGTCAAATCCGCTTAACCGCATTCAATAACCAAATCCCAAACTAAAAGGTTAGGAATTTGCAATTCCCCAAATTCTCACAATTCAATTCTCAGCCAAGCCTTTTCAGCTCGACCACATTCCATAAAAAAGGATCTAATATCAAATAATATATCAAGTCAAGTCAGTTTTCAGTTAAAACTGGAATTGTAGGACAGGCAGAGAGAGACGCACATAACCCATGCCAAAACTTGCTTAATGCTTGCCTAACTAAAGAAAGTGAAAAATGGAATGAGAGATGAAAATAGAAATTCTTTAAAAAAAAAATGAAAAGCGATAGCGATGAGTGAGGTAGTTCACATAAGCATATTATAAAAATCCAAAATTACTCATATAGCCCATTCGTCATTCATTACTATATTACATTTTTGTACCCAAGTACCCATTTCATATTCTTTGTCTTCTTCAAACTTCATTCAAGTTGAGATGAAGTTATCATTTCATTTCAAACTTTTCTTGTGGCTGGGATGATGATGATAATGATGGTCAGCACCGTTACGTTTACGATTTACGATCGAAAACTACAACTGCAACTGTTACAAATGCACACAGTTTATGATAGAAAAATGGATGAAAAACAAACATGAAATGAGATAATCCACATCCAACCATTTTTCCAATTTAAGAACCTAACCAGAACAACATAAGCGTAACCGCAATTTAATTTCAGAAAAATTCGCAATTATTATTATTATATTATTATAACATCGGCTTATGTGCTACATGTACCATTGATTGAGTCACATACAAAACGCCAATCCAATCCCATCCAAACATGAGCAAAATTAAATGCAAAGTACACACAAAACACAATCATTTAAATTTTTTCTTCTTTTTTTTTTATTAAGTATTGAGTTGAGTGAGGAATGAAAATGAAAGTGATATTTTTATGGTTGGACTAAAAAAATAAATTCGATCCAAGTTAGGTAATTCAGCTTGGTATGCAGCATATCATTATACGAGTTGATATGATATAAGTATCAAGCGTGTAATTTAATATGGGAGATAACTTTACAATACAGCATCATCACCAGTCAGTCGTTCAAGATGCTTTTCTATTCAATTCAACTCATTTTTGATCATGCTATTTTGATCAGTTGCCAATAATGATGATGTTGGTGAGGCTTATGTGATTCCTGTTCATCACTTTCATTGACTGAAAAGAGGAACGCGTGCATTTATATCTGATGCTGACAATGCAATGCAAATTCAATGTTTAACTACAAAATTGTTTTTTTTTACAGAATCATACATTTTCCAATACTAATCGGTGGGAAACGAAACATCTTTGTTTTGTTTCTATCCAAAATAGGGGAAAATTAAAACCAGGCGACGTGAACCTCATCATAATTTAAATTTTGTCGAGTTAGTTCTGTTTCATTTTTTAATTGATAATGATTAATGATACTTAAATGCAGCGAAGAAATTTCTCGGAGGAAATAGTACAATATATTCCTACTTTCTACATTGTAGCCTACTTATTAGCTAATGATTATCAAGTTCGCCGTAATACGCGAGCTGGATGATCTTTAAATAACTTGATTTCACAAAATTATAAGGTAAACTGGGACTGGCATCATATCTTTACATATATTTATTTATATCAATTCAGTTTCGCAGTTTTAATGCCCTTAACTTTTGTTTGAATCTTTCGGATTAGATCTTTTAAACAGATTACGATTTACTTTGAAGCTGATTTACTTTTGCTAAGTTCAGAAATAGTTAACTTATACATTCCATCATATCCATCTAAATTATATACTCCATTTGAAAAAAATATTGACCTGCATCAAAATTACAAAAACGCATAGCGTCGTTCTGAGCCAAAGTTGCCACAATTCACGATTCATACATCTTATCACGACAGATTTTAATACTGCTTTGGGGGAATCACTCACCTAAACCAATTTATTTGTCTGACGCAAAAAAGAACTTTACCCACCTCCCACGTATGCAAGTAAACATTTTTAATGGACAAACAAACAGAATGGGAGAGAGATCATAGACCGTGAAATGAAAAGAATCCTTCTCTTATTGTTAGAAGATTTTTGCCATATTTTTGTCGCAGGCACTATTTGAAAAAAAAAATCGTTCTGACTTGACATTGCACGCAAACTTTATAAACTTTATGGTCAAATGTCACGGGAAACCTTATTTTTTGGCATGGTTGAGTGAGAATAGTTTGAACTTCCGCTTCTCACTCTGATACACATTGGCTATTTCGCAAGCTCCAAAAAATCGAAAAAAACCGTACAAAGATTGACAAATGGCTTATGTATCATCGTCATCATCCTCAACATCATCATATCAGCCCACATTATAAAACGTGAGACGAGTGGAGATCTGCTCATTATAAAAGAGAATTTGAAATGAGCTGGACCAGCACAAAGGCCATGCCACCTCCACCACGCACATTCTTTCAGAAATAAATTTCTTTCAAACAAATTGCGTGTGGGCTGCCGCCACTGAGCCGTTACCATTCAATTAGGATGAAAATATTTGAGAAACAAAGCTGGTCCACAGGAAGGGAACAATGCCAAGGCATTGTTATTGATTTCGAAATGGATTGGCAAATATTCTGTTTATTGTTGGAGGACAAAGAAAAATGCAACTAATGACCAGTGCACCACACTTGGTTTGGTTATGACGATGATGATGCTGCCTTTCCCGTTAAACCGTTAAGTTCAGTGCAAATAACGTTCAGGAATAATTAGCAATTTTTTCAAAATGACGCCAGTCATGACATGACACGCCAGAGCAAAAATTTATGATCCGAGAGCTACATGCCATTTATGATGGTCCACCCGGCATACTGTTATATTCTTAAAATAATAATCCACTTGAAAAAAATATTTTTGTCATGTCATCATCCCCCAAGATGGGCTTGGCTTGAGGCTACCGTGACTTCGGTGACCCGATACATTTTTATATCCTCCCGAAAGTACAGTACAAATTGGAGCTGGCTGGGAATAAGAAAAGAACCGCTATCGACGTTTATATAGGCATTACGCATTAGGCATATTAACAGGGATTGAGGAGATGGATGAGTGCCGGTGTTCGACTTGACATGTAAGCCGTATTGCAATAATTGTAAATTGCAACTCAGCCCATTTTATTTATGTAACGGCTCAAAAACGAAAAATGTCAAAGAGGCACGCACGCATGAGCATATAGGAAAAATACATGTACAAAGCTGGTACAGATAATTCTCAAAAATGTTCAACTTGTCGAATTTGGATTCGATGCAAAATGACAAGCTTTATGCCTCGTATGTAAGTATGTATATCCTTTTTCGTTATATTTAAGCATATTAGATTTTTTAGTCCTACAATCCAATCCCAATCCTTCCCTAGTCACAACTTTTATGCCCGTATTTGCCATAATAAAAAGGATATTTTTGTGACTTTTGAAGCGTATCTCCCCATCCATGTTTCCGGGATATATTATATTATATGTCCTTTTGTGAATTTTGGCTGTTGATATTTGCCTTTTCCCCCAAGCTCTACTGTAGTCGGGGATATTTGCTTGCTTTGCTCTTGTATTTTATTTTATTACTTAACTCTCATCTCATCTCATCCTATCCTGACTGAATGACATGACATGGCATGAATGCTTTTTCTCTGTTTTTGGCTTGCTCAACCACGCTTTTTTAGTTTTGTTTACATAATAATAGTGGGAGAGGCTCTTTTTCCACTCAACGTCCAGATTCCGAACCCAGATTTATGTTTATATTTTATGTAATGCTCATCCTCATTCTCATATACATATAGCCGGGATGATAAGTGTAATCATGTTGGATGGAAATGGATATGGAATATATGGCAAATTTTTGTTTCTGTTCCGCTGCATTTTTACTAGATGAGATCAGATCAAAATCAGAGATAGAGAGCATGCATATGGCAGGAGGGGATTTTTCTCGACAGGGGAAATCGACCCAAATATAAAAGTTTTTGTAGTGGTCCGTCCAACCCAACCAGTGTGCAGAAGTAAAGCACTGTCCATACGATAAACACAGCAAAATATACACTAATATAATTAGCATAGCTAGTTTTTATGACGGATGTCTAATTTTATGAAATGGAAAATGTTAAATACAGAAAAATATGAGCATATTCATATCCCATATCATAAGGCAGAACTCTCGCTCTCTCCAAATTCATGTATCATTTCATCTCATATTACATTAGCAAATGAGCTAAGGTTTATTTTTATTTATATGAGTTTTGCCGTTGGTTCCGCTGCGTTTGCGCTTGCGCTGCAGAGATATTTTTTTCTATAAAAAAATGGATTCGAAACGTACATAACTATTTTTACATGTGGCTTATAAAACATTTTTTTCATATCAAGTCAAGTCATATGTATAATGAATAGGATTCATTAATGATAACAATGGCAGAAATGATTATATGCTTGTTTTATATTGTTGTGGCATGGCATGGCATGGGATGCCATGCAATGATCATAATCATTCATGATCACGGCCCTATTGTCATTATTATATTAGCCACGGAAAGAAAAACTTTTTTCTAGGTTAATATTTTCGTTGACGATATGGGCTCATTTACACAAAAAATTGCTGAGGCGGCCAGGCCACCGTTGCCGACGGGAGAAATTCAATTAAGCTTGGAGGATTGGATTGGGCTATAAATAAATGAAAATAGAATGCTTTAATATTTTAATCAAGGGGTTTTAGCAAACCGGTATAAATAGTTTTGTTTGCTCTTTGGATGGATGTCGATCTTGTCCTGACAATGACAAATATCTTTATCCTCTGCATCATCATCATCAAAATTATAATTTTGACCAACCGCAAGGAAGAAGCTTGTTAAGACGTAAATATAAGTTGTTTTACACGTTTTTTCCCCTCCTCCCAACTCACAATCAGCTTGTAAATGAATTAGCGGGGAGCTAGTGAGTGGAATCATTAAAAAATAATTTATTTGTTTTTTACATCAAATTTTATACGGCCAATTGACACATCTTATTTGCATAAATGGAAATGTGCTTAGGAATACAGGTTAAGTATGGGCCATATCGTCAACTCATCATTCTTATAGTAATCGTTAAAGTTTAGTATTTAATGATTAAAATGTAAACTCTGAGATATCCAAATAATCTACGTTTTTTACCTGTTTTGCGTAACTTTGTTTATTTCTCGTTGGCGTCGTCCTTAGCACGCTTCACACTTTAAACTTAATCCTTTGACAAGAAAAAAAAACTATCCAATTCACAGAAATCACACACGTCCCTCCGCCATTATCATTATAAGATCCTTATTTGGCCAAAGTCACTTATCAATAGATAAACTGAGCTGATACGCACACGCACAAAATTAAACAAAATTATTTGCAAAAATCCTTAAACTCACAGACCAGTTAAATCAGCCAACACAAATGACAATAACATTCGACCTTTCTCAAGCTGGCTTGGCATGGCATGGCATTGAACAATAAACAATAATAATTATTTTTTAAGGAAAAAAATAATCAACATTTAAAAGTTTGTTATTTTTATTACTATTTTTTTTCTTATTAGTATTATGCAAATCATGCTCAGGGAAAGTCATTAGTAAGAGGCAAGCTCACTTGTCTAAAGGAAGATTGACGACATTTTTGTTCAACTGCTCTTATTTTTAAACAATTTTATTTTCAGGGTTGGGTTCCCCCTTTATTATGCATACATGATCGTTTATATGAAGGGATGACCGGTTTTTAAAAATTGTTGACAGGAAAAAGGAACCAAGTCAAAGTCAAAATCAAGTAGCGATATGGATTGGTTCCGTCCTTCAACTCTTCTGATGGCAATATAACATAACCTGCTTCACTGATCTTTCTTCTCTGATCTTGCAAGGTCGTCCCTCACTTTATATATTTGGTTTAGTAAGTACAATGCAATGGTTTGGGCTATTGCTATTATTATTACTTATGGTGGCTAATGGCTAATTACTCACCAAAATATTTAGAAATGACCTTGTCACTTTTTCAAAGTGAAACTAACTGGGGAACTTCTTGAAAAGTTGTTGTTTTGGGAAGGGCTCTGTTAATAAGTTTTTTTTTCGCGAGCACTTTTCAACTTCTTCTTTGGTCCCTCCTGATAACTTCAAGCGGGGTTGTTGGAGTTGGAGTCAAAAGCCATCTACGTGCAAATTGGCTTCTTCTTGGGAAATACACGGAATCAAGTAGTTTGAAAATCACTTAACCAATTTTTGTTGATTATTTGGCTACTTCACAACCGATCCTTGTGAAATGCCTCCAACGACGCTGTTGATGATGACGCTACTGCTGTTGATAGGGTGTGATATACGGAGGACCAAATAAGTTGATGATAATATGATGATGTTCATAAATATGACGAAAACAACGCTTCTGGGCAGAAATAAATAATTTTTCTTAAAGAGTCATCATCATCATCTCTCTGTCTCTCCTAAATTATGTTAGATTAAGCCAACTTTATTATTCCACTTTTAACTTCTCTTTCTGTCAACTAAATTATTTGCTGATCTGTTCATTCGCTGAGGAAAAAAACTAGTTCTGAGAAATGCTGCAAAAAAATGTTTGCAATTTTTTACTGGGAGAACCAGTGCCAGAGCCCGCGATTGAATATTTAGGTTTGGCAAGTACGTAGGTCGTCCTTCGTCGCAAATCTGAAGACAACTTTTTTTTTATTCCCCAGATATAAACATAAACAATCAAGTTTTTCACCAGGAATGTTTATCCCTTTCAGTTTCACAATGGGTTGCAATCCAAAAGCCTAATCAACCGTCAAACATACAAATTGGATGTCAATTTTTTCCCCCTTGCCGAAATTCCACCAACAAGTTTATGTGGTTCGACTTGGTCGCCAATCTTGAAAACAAATCACGTTTTGGGATTTTGGACCGTTGTCGGACTGGAATAAATACAAGTGGATTGGGAGAGTTGGAGGCAGGTATATTTTTTTCGTTGCCGGTGGAGAGCCGAGATTTGCACAGATTCTCGATTCAGATCGCATATAAGTAGATTGATTCAGATTTGGAGGATGACGTTTTTTTTGGCGGTTGAACACTGTTAAGCCTTTTTACTGGCTAATTAACATGACGTATTCAAAACAGATTTATCGACAGTCCCAATCAAAAATGTATTTCACCAATGCACAGAAAAATGAGCATAATATTGTTATTTTGCACACTTCACTTGCTCACATCCCATTTGCAAAAAAAAGTATAGATTCGCTAACAATCAATCCGTCAGTCATATACTTATCATATTAAAGTAGGTGATGACGATGGCGATGAAGAAATCGAATGGTTCACTACTCACTCGATCTTGACTCGATGATAATATGATAAACTGATGAAAAAAATATGTATTCTAATTAACGATTAAAATTGCATTTTGAAATCTTGCACCATCCCATTACAAAGTTGATTGGTGATGATGATGAGATGATAAGATAATGCAATAGTTTTCCAAATGGCAGAAATATTTTAGGGATATTGCTACTGCGTTACAGCGGCACCAGTCAAATACAACTTGCTTGTTGAAATTGTTTTGCAGGTCAAGACATAAAGTGGTTAAGTAAAATCAATTTGCTATGCATTGCTGCGGTCTTAAGATAACACCGGCGAGGCACATGCCATGACACGGTGTCGCCGTCAAAAGTCAATTTTTCTTCCTTTTTGTACCAATTTTGTTTCTTCTACAAATCACTCCTGCCATGCACAACATCACATCACATTACATCCACATCCACCTCCGTCGTCCACATCCAATCGACTGGCAACAATGATCCGTGATGGCCCATGCTTAAAAATGAACAAAGTCAGTCCTCAATCGAAGCCAGGCTGCCGGTCCCTTGTTGCTCATGTTGATTGTTGACTCAAACAGTGAGCTGCTCCTGCCTGCTACTCCTGTTGATTTGATTGTTGACTGTGCTTTTTTTTCACGGAAAGGTGTCTGTAGGTAATTTAGCTATGGCCATTTCATTGTTATTATTCGGCCTTACCCCTACCATTTGACTTGACTTAATGTTAGGGCCAAACAATGAACCCAGGTTTACCAGGGACATCACATCACAGATCAACATCACATGCACAAATATTAAGGTGATAAATGAGCAGGTCCGACATATATTATGTACCTTATCCCATCCCAATCCCAAACTATATTTAAGTTTTTAAAGTTGAGGCACATATATGAGCTGGTGGTGTGGTGCTGACGATGATGATATGATGGGATGGCGAGTGAAAATGAAAATTCAACGAGAGTCGAATCTCTCCCTACCTATTTCATTTCAATTCAACTTGCAATGTAAATGATAATGGCCCATGTCTGTTGTCTGTACTTAGCTGAGCAGTGCTCATGTAAATGTTATAAGAGGAACAAGTATAAATTGTGTGGAGTTGAGTGGAGTGGATTGGATGTTGAATTGGATTTTGGGATAAGAGGAGAGGCTCCTCTTAAAATCCTCATGTATAAAAATATTCAGCTTGAATAATATCTACTACCTGAAAAAAAGCAAACTTGCTATATTACATGATATGAAATGCTTTGGGGCAGTAGTATAAGAAAAACATTAGCATAAACACTGCATAACGTAAATATAATGACCACTATTTTAGGCTCATTATAATTCTATTTAGCTTCTGCTATTTATAAATAATATTTTTTGATGAGGGAAAAAAATCTGATGAGAATAGAAATAGAAAAATCGAGTTGAGCCACATGCTCATATCTTGAAAGAGATGAGAAGATTTTTTAGCCACAATTTTAAAAAAGTAAAGAAAAGGGTCTGCTCTGACTCTATCGTCGATCTTGATCAATCTATATACCCTTCTGATATTTGAAGTGAATTTTCTTTAAAAAGAGATATTATTCCTTCTGATCTGTTTCCCATTATTATTACCACCAACTCCATCACCGATGCTTTTAATACCAAAAGTAGAGTTACTTACTTTAGAATAGTATGCTGAGGTACAAAATGCATCCTTCCACAGATCATCTTTCATATTATTTATTTTCGATGAAAAATTATTTGATACAGCGATACTCTAAAAATATTTGATCATCATATCATAATTCATGATTTCATATTCATTCAGGTGGAATCATTTGGGAATGCAAGCAAGAAGGGGGATATATCAGCTATATGAACCAAGTGCCCTTGCCCTTACGAATATAATTCTACCCCTCAGTGGATTTAACAATTTTGCTTAAAAATCTTAAAAGAAATGGAATGGCTCATTTAATTCTTCTTTTTAGTTTTGAAAGAAAAAAGTACCCAACTTGTGTTGCATCTTATGTTATGTTTTGTATTTTTGCTCCACGTACACAATGTAGTGTAATGTAATATGATAAATGCATGTTCCCTACATAATATACAACCAACAACAATCACTATTCAGTTTATTGTTACAAAAGAACATTGTGTAAAATGGCTCTTTTCTGTAAAAAAGTAGTTTTCTGAAGCAGTAGTTCACGGTCGAGGCCGTATTTATTAAGCTTCCCCAAGACCCCAACCCCAACCCATACAAGAATGTATGATCTTAAGTAAACGGTAGAAATTGTTTAAGAAGAACTGATTGTGAGATGATTTGGGATGAAGTCTTTTCGGTTGAGCTTGTTCATATTCTTGATTTGATGCATAAGCGGTTTAACGAAAAATTAATAATATCAAGCTGGGGGAACAAGTTCAGTTGAAAGATCCAAACCCAACCGAAAAAAAAGAATTTCAATCAGTTCATTTCAATCTCACTCTCACATGGATCGATACAAAGATGATTTTATGATGATCAAGTTGATGATGATGGACTCAAGTCTTGTTCATCCTTCCAGTCATCAGCTAATCCCATCCCATCAACATCATCATCATAATCCCAATCTTGATCATCATCTTCATCTTCATCCCAGCCCATACGAATATTTGGGTTGAGGTAGGCAGCTTTCTAGTGGCAAGCCTAACCAAACCAAACCACATTCAAATCTTAAATTCAATCCATAAAGCCTGCAGCATTCCATTCCCCTTTTTTATATAAAAATATCCGAACCGAACCCTAGAGTTCTGCTCCAGTTTACCCACGTGGAAATTTATACATGAAGATGGTGAACAGGATCGTGATGAAGATCATCATCATCCCTCACTTCATATTACACTTTCAAGATGACGATGGTTATAAAGAAATTTTCTTTTATAAACTTCATCCTGGCTATTTGTTCTCTGTAAAATAGCTACCCTAAGTAAGTAAACTGGGTAAACTTTGCTTGGAATGAAATATATGTACTTGAATGATGTACTTTTCGTCTTCATTTCATGCATCATTTGCATCCCATCCCTATCCCCAATCCCCAACTTGATCATCATCATCCTTCTCCAAACAGAATATATATTTTTTTCTTCTTGAAGATGAACGAGCTCCTTGCGTGTCCCCATCCAACATACAAAACAGGGAGGATGAAGGTGAAGAATGAGCTTGTCCAGGAGACACCTGCGTCTTTCGGTCCTCCACATAAAATGCTTAAGAAAATAACAGGATTTTTTTTTATCCAGTCAGATCCATCCCAGTTCTGAGATTTCGGATTCCTTTGTCATCGTCATCAGCATCCGAATCACCATCATCATCCAAGCTTGGTATTAAGCCCATGATGAATGATGATGATCCTCATCATGAACACGATCATTTTATATCTTCTGCATTTTCCGTATCAAATGACCATGTTTCTACGTTATCATCATCAAGGTGTAATGACTGTAAATTTTCCAGGCATATTTTTTCCGGGCCTCTAGAGAATAACTCAAATCCAGGCCATTGTTGGCCAAGTTGTAATAATAAACCATATTATACCTGTTCATTACAATAATAGAATGCGGTTAGTCGTGATTTTGATTATGATTGAGAACCGTTTCAAAAAATGTGGATTTTTTTGTCCGCTCTTGGCTCATCATTTTGTCCAGAATGGTTTATCTTTCATAATAATAAATGCAGCAATGTTTCATTTGGATGGTTGGAGGTGGACAATACTTGGCATGATCATGATCATGATCCATCTTAGTATCGTCTCTTCGTGACTAAAATTATGTAATAATCATGGTCACCTTGTTAAATTACTTACCATTAGGCTCTATGGCTAATGGAAGAATAATGACTGGAGATTCTTTTGTTGTGTTCCAGACCAGAGTGCTCTCAAATGATTCTTCTTATTGTTGTTGTTTCTCCAAACTTTTGTGTCATGCTTAATTCCTCTTCTTCTTGGCTGCTGATGAATCTCATTCTGATTATGATGACTTTTTCAAGAAGGGGGGAGAAATTACACTTGTAAGCTGGCATTACATAATCATCTGCAGCACTCCAAAGTTAAAAACAGTTAAAAAATGTGAAGTTAACACAAAGATAAAATGAGGTCCGAGAATCCATCTACCTACTTATGTGTAATTTCTCTCAAATCAGAGCCGGAGGCCAATTTTTAAGAATGGAAGATGGAAGGGCCCTTCCCTTCTTGGAAAATTTGTTTCAGATGTAAAGAGCTAATAATAATAATAATGTTTTTTTCTTAAGTATACCCGTTTGTCTCTTACAATTTACAATGAAATCTAAATCTAAATGGGAAGACTTCAGGTTTAAAAAAGCAGGAGCAAGACAAGCCGGTGATTACATTACTCCCCATTACCTTCACTTCTCATTCTAATAAAAAAGGGTAAAACTTTATTTATGACAATGCAAGGGAATGTAAAACGACAAGACAAACATACTTAAATATATAAGGGCCACAATCAGCTAGAGAGAAACCCATTTTCGCTCCCAGCTTGAATTTCGATATTTAGGAAAGAGCCTTTCCATGTCGGATAAGTACATTAAAATGAATAGCTTTAAAAAAAACTGCGTGTATTTACCAACCAGTACCAATCGTCGGTATTACCTACATTGATAGGACCACTACTGCGCGGAGAAAAGTGCGTAGTTGAATTTATTTGGAATTGTAATGAAAAAAAATATTCCAACAGGATTTATGAGGAACTGAACTGAAGCATCATCCTTCCTATCTTCTAAAGAACTAGTCAAATTTTAGAATAATTCCTAGAGAAAGGGATATAGGTAATATAATATTGGCTCTTAAAAAGTATCAAATAATGGGAAAGGTTGTTTATTTCATATTTCATCATCATCATTCCCAGCCAACTTGAAAGGGTTGGATTTATTAAAAAAGGAAACTTTTTTTTTCAAAACTCGCCTGAAGTTGGTTGGTATTTATTCTAGACAAAATCATTCAAGTACTCTAGAAGATTAGGCAATATCTAAAAGATTAAAACCGAAGTAAACAATATTTCTTTTTGGTAATATGTCATCTTCAACATCATCTCGCCTGTCAGCACATGCTATCCCATCTTCTTGATTATCACACAAAAGTTTTTTATACAAGAAAAATAGATAAAATTGTTCCTTTTTTACAGAAAAAATGACAGTTTAAGCATAGCTTAGTTGAGAAGGGGTTTTGGCTTTGGTATGGAAATGGAGAGGAAAAATAATAATGACATGACATGACTACACAGCCATATGAATGACTATGGCCTACATATTTCTTTCCAACAATTACGCATTGTCGCATTCACACACTCGAAAACCACGCATATGTGTATACTTTTTTTTATTTAAAAAATAAGTAATTTTCTAAAGGTGTGAAGTAAGCCATTAGACATTTTTTCTGTAAAAAAATTCTAGACAAATGGAATGGGCTTAAGAGTGAGTGCTTGTGCATGACTGGGTTGACATTATTCTGTAAAGGATGGAGAGATCATATAAAGAAAAGTGGTCATTATTATGCAATAGACAATGTGTCTTGTCTGGGGACTGAGGTGATGTAGATGCTGATGAGATAATACCCAAATTAAAATTTGGAATTGGAAGCCTGCGGCGAATATTTTTTTATAGGCACATAACTTACTATATAAATAGGAAAAAAATAACTCCCATATCTCGTGAAAAATGACCAGGGACAAGAAGAGACAATTAAATTATGTACATAATACCTAGATTGAAAATTTTCAATTCAAAATCCAAACCCAAACAAAGTGGTTAAGTTAAATTCGCTTTGGTTTTTATGCTTTTTGAGAAAATTAAAGCTTCAAGGTTGTTGCTTAAGTGCATATATGCACGCAGAAGATATCCCAGAGACATTTTTTTGCTGATTAGCTAAATTCCATTCCAATATGCTATGGCACATGGCATGGTATGGAATTTTAGGAATCCCTGAAAATGTGTGTGAATGTGTCGCTGTGTCAGTAGTTGATAAAAAATGCATTTTCTTGGAAGATGCAAAACTATTAAGATAAAATTAAAAGCATTTCATTCCAGTCACCAGTAAAGTCTAGGAAGAATTTTCACAATGCCCCGGATCCCCTCTTTAATGTTATTTTATTTCATTGAGGTTCATTGACGTGCTATATGGAAGTACTCAAATACTAAATGTTATTATCACTTGCAGAGGTGAAGTTCATGGCTATAACTTGAATAATAAATATCGCTTATCTGAATTACCCTTTCCATTCTTTGAGAAAATGGAGCATTCAAGTGCATTGTTTGGTATGCAAGGGTGGATCATCACTTGGGATTTAGGACCTGGTCTGGGGGATACAGGTGTCCTTCAAAGAAAAAAGACGGATTTGACAGGACAAGGAAGACAGTGCATGTGCAGGCCAGGCCACCTACAAAAACCGATTGACTTCGTTCCGGGTTGAGAAGAGCCATATAAAAGTGTACGGGAATAAGGAATATAGGAAGTGCCATAAAAATGGAATGAAATGTTTTAGACAGGGGCATGGGCACAATATCCTGATCCGATGGGAGAACACTTTGCTTATTTCACATTTCAAAAAGAGATAAGGACTCACCCTGAGAATTTACGCGAGCTTGTTTGTTATTGTTATGAACTTCATGCATGGCTGCTTAATCATTGTCTGCATATTATACTTGTTCCGTTTAGTAGGCATAATACTACGAGATAAAATATGAATTGAAATGAAATGAATTCATTTTCATTTTTATACAATTGACCCAATATACAGACATGCATGTATTATTCTCGCTTATAAATCATTTTGTTGGAAATATTTTTCATTGTTCTAAATTATATATGAGCTTATATGACACATGGAAGGATGATTTTGAAATGAATGCAGCCATACTGTCTGGCAGGAGTGAGGAAAGACTAAAATAAATAAATCCACTCTCAAGGAAGGACACCTTTTTTTGTGAAGGAAAGTAGGAATTATTTCATTGCACCTTGTTTCTTGTCCCCTTGCACTGGTCGTGTGGGTCTTGAACTTGAATGAAAATTGTAAATTTGAAAGTTTAATTCTGAATCCTTATGATGAGGTATGCATTGTATTTTATTTTCATTCAAAATTGCTCGGGAAGATATTTTACATTTGAGGATGAAAGGGTGATATAGTGTAATAAAATGGGATTTGGGAGATTATGTCAGTGCGAAGTGATGCATATCTATGATGTACGGCGGATTATAAAAATGGATTTTCTTCTGGACTAATCTGGACAGATAGTAGACAAAATTTATGCAGGTGCACACCATATTTAAAAGAAAATTGAAATTAAGTAAAACGGCCTAACATGAATTATTTTTGCCAGAGGAATAAATTTCAGATACAGATTCAAGAGCGATTTCATTGGGAGCTAGAAGTAATAAACTGACGGTTAAAAATTGCAGACGAAGTCAACTTGAAAGGCTATAAAATAAATACCTATGTAGTCTTATCGTCGAAGCGGTACAATAAAATGTTAAATATTGTGCTTACGTTTCATAATAAAAATTACAGGATAAGGTCGTTTGCTGAACTTACTCGGACGAATGAGTTGAGTCGTCTATCTATGTAATGTTGACATTTAAATCTTACACGGGTTAAGTTATCCCATAATTGTTCTCAATTCTTAAGGTTTTTGGGACGCAAGGCATTGCAAACTCCATTTGCTTTAGTTCAGCCACCAAGTTATGCTCATGCAAAAAGATAGTTTATCCATTTTAAATCTTTTGTTTGTCGGTAAGACAAATTACAAACACTTTAATCCTCAAAATGCTACAGTAAAATTAAAATACTTTTGCTATTTGAATTTTATTTCCAAAACGCATGCCTTTACAAAGGAAAAACCAAATTGTTTAGGAATGCACAAAATATAAATTGTGTAAAGCATCGCGAAGTTATTAATGCCAAATTTCCCTGGAAAGATTTTTAGTCAAGAAACCGGTGGAAAGAGGTGGTTATAATAATTGAAATGGCCAAACCATTTCTAACTACTTGAAATAGTCTTAGTGGAAGACTGTCACGTGGATATTACGAGTAACAAATCACTTGATGGTGACCGTTGATTACTTAAGATTAGCATAATTGGACTAAATGACATTTAGTACAATACGAAAACAATAGAAAGTATATAATGACTACTGAATTTCACTATCAATATATTCA
>JAQIXQ010001063.1:0-17766 GCA_034700485.1 Pseudosinella alba
GAAGCCCACCAGCCCGATCACAAAGATAATTAGGGTGAGGACTAGCGAGGAGACAAAAATTAGCAAAAACATTCTCAACCCCCACCAAAAAAGAGCAACCAAAAACCAACTAACTACCCCTTCACCCTTAACCCTTCACCCCCACACACAACTAACTAATTTAATTAAACTGACAATTAAAGTTAAAAGTCTTCGCACCCGACGAAAAAATCCGAGATCCGAAATCGTGGAATGATGAATGAGCAGGGAGAGAAGACCAACTTGTGGATTAGCCCATATCTCACTTGTGCTTTGACACGAGCAAAACAAGAGCTCGAGCCCCAGCACGGATTTTGATTCCCTCCCCCTTCCCGCCCAACTTGAGACGGGGCCATAGAGCAAAGTAATGAATGCTTTTGGGCTATACCCTTGCCCAAGCCAAGCAGACAAAGGACGGACAAGCAAAATAGCCCATGCAAGTGGAGGGCTGAGCTATGGCCATCTACCGGAATTATGCGGGACCCGGTCCAAGTCACGCTCCCCTTTTTGAATATTGGTCAGGCCGGTGAGTGTAAGGCTATGAGAGGGAAGCATGCTCCCTGTGATATGGGCTGTGTGTGAAATGAGAGGGGCAAGTGAATGCTTTTTCTCTTTGACTTTGGCGTTCAAGTTGAACATAGCCCATGCATCATTCTCATTCCCATTCCTTCAGTTGAGGTGTAAGCTAAAGTAAGCTGGTGGTGGAGAGAGAGTGAAGAAGTGAATTTAAAGTTTAATTAAATATTTAAAAAAAAAGTGATCATTTAATTAATTGTGGGACATGGCCGTGGGGAAGAACAAGGGGCTGAGCAAGGGGGGCAAGAAGGGGGTCAAGAAGAAGATGTAAGTGCAAAGTTAATTGCTGATTTTAAGGTGCTTTTTTAAGGGAAAAAAGGTGGTGAGGAACGGGAAGGAGCTATTATTTTGTAGAATGAATTGTGTTTGTTTTTTTAATTGAGGATTATTTAGAGTTAGATTTTAATTGGGATGTTGTGAATTGTTTGGGGGAGTTGTGAGGGGCGATATTTTGAGGTGGAATTTAATTAAATTATAGGGAAATTAGTTAAATGTTGGCATCTGTTTTGGACAGATGAGGTCATAGCTATTTGGTAATGTTGAATGGATAGAGAGAGAGATAATTAAATATGACGTGTTTTAGGGGGGTTAAGGGGACAGGGGAAGGGTGATTTTGGAGGTTTAATTGTGATTTACAATTTAAGATGTGTTTAATTAAAATGTTTAATGATTGGGTTGTTGATGTTGATGTTTATTTTTCTTGTGTGATTTTTTTATAGTGTGGACCCCTTCACCAGGAAGGACTGGTATGATGTCAAGGCCCCATCCATCTTTAAGGTCAGGGATGTGGGGAAGACCCTGGTGAACAGGACTCAGGGAACAAGTAAGTTAATTATTTCAATATTTAGTTAAATAGGGTGTAGGGTGTTCATTCATCATTTACTTGTGCTTTGACTGTTTATTAATGTGTATGTGGTTGTTTTTTATTTAGAAATCGCTTCTGAGGGTCTGAAGAACCGCGTGTTCGAGGTGTCCATCGCCGACCTCCAAAGTGACAATGATGCGGAGAGGTCCTTCCGCAAGTTCAAACTGATTGCTGAGGATGTGCAGGGTCGCAACGTCCTCACCAACTTCCACGGGATGACCCTGACCACGGATAAGCTCCGCTCCATGGTCAAGAAGTGGCAGACGCTGATCGAGGCCAACATGGACGTGAAGACCACGGATGGGTACTTGCTCCGCGTCTTCTGCATCGGCTACACACAGAAGGATGACAAGTCCAAGAGGAAAACATGCTATGCTCAGCATACACAGGTAAAGTGTACTGATATGATAAGGTTGATGATGGATGATAAGCACCGAATTTCAAATTAAATTATGTAATTATTTTATTATATTAATGAATATGATTTTTTTTCTGGTGACCCCTACAGGTCAAGTCCATCCGTAAGACCATGGTGGACAAGATCAGTAAGGACATCTCTCAGAATGACATGAAGGAGGTGGTTAGGAAGCTAATTGCTGACTCTTATGCCAAGGAAGTGGAGAATGCCTGTCGTGGGATTTACCCACTTCATGATGTGCACATTCGCAAAGTAATTATTATTCACTTATTTTTAATAATCACTAAATTAAAATTATCTTTATGCAATATTTCCATTAAGAATGTCACTAATTCTGTTTTTCTTTTTTGATTTTTTTTTTAAATTGCAGGTTAAAGTTCTAAAGAAACCCCGATTCGACTTATCTAAGCTTATGGAAATGCACGGGGATGGGGGTGGTAAGCCGGGCGCCGAGGGAGAATCTGGAGATAAGGTGGAGAAGGCTGATGGATACGAACCACCAGTGTTAGAGACCGTTTAAATATTACTCCAGATTTTTATTCTCCCCCTGGAAAGCGTTCTGTTTTGGAATAAATTGTTTACTATCTGAGACCTATACAAAAAAATAATTACATGTAATTGTATTGTGGTTGCTCCTTATAACAATTAATTTTTTTATACATCATATCATGTCATAATCATTTCCATTTATCCTGTCATTCATATCAGATCAAGTCAGGTAGGGAGGAAGTACATCACATCACATATCAACAGTATCATCATCATCACCACCACCACTCATTATAGTAAGATATAGTTAGAGTTAGCTGTAACTATAATTAACTATGTAATTAGAAAGATTTAACTGGTAGGATGGATTAGTATTACAAACATATTTACACATTTATTTTTTTCCTACATTGTTCACATCACATCGCACTCTAGCTAAGGCTCTACATTTAGGACTAGGCTAACAACGACAAATCGCTAATTCTTTTTACTGACAATGAGAAAAGGTTTCATATTTTAGAGATATAGTTCATGTTATTATATTTTATAGACTACCTTCATCATAACTATCTGTTAATTTTTAAGTATAACGATAATAGCAAATTAGAGTAACTTTTATATTTTTTTCCTTTTAAATGTTACATTTAATTTTATATTATGAGATTGAATCTAACTCCTGCCGTTTGACTATAGTTCATTTTTAAAATTAGGGTCCACTGGGGTAAAAATATTTTGCTACTATTTTTTTTTTGTATTTCCATTCAATCCATAATCCATCCCAACTCATTTTTTAAGGTTTAATCTCTCAGGTTAAATTTTAACAGTTTTGATCCGTCAGTTCCCTTCTAGGTATAGTTAAGTGAGTAGATTTTTATACGTGTAGGTAGAATAGTTACATTTGGCATTATAATCAAAATCATTCCATTCATTCATAATTTCTACTTGGTTGCTGTTGCTGTTGACGTTGTCATGTCTTTGCTTGAGATTTTGATGTTTTCAAAAACAAGTTGACTGTTACTCATCCCATTTCATATCCCTCATTGTTATCAATTTTAGTATGTATTTTCGGAATCATGATTGAACTCCCTTCGCCATTCCATATCAATCATTGGTGTTCGAGGTCATTTTAGCAGTTGGCTTTGGCTCCCTTCAATCCACTTTCAGTTCCCTATGTCAGTTTCCAAAGTGTCCTGGTTCACCTCATCCGACGAGCTGACGCTGACTGGGTCGTCCAGTGATGGGGGACCATGACTTCGACTCCAGTTCCTGTAGTTGTTGCCGTAGTTGGGGTTGTTGCTATTCCGACTCCTGAAGCTGTTCATCCCCGTCAGGAGCTCATTGGAGGGATTGGGATTGCTGGAGAATGCTCCTGATCGGGATGAGGATGATGATCGCGGCAGCACCCAGTCATTAATCTCGGGGGATGGGGGCGGAGGTGGTGGTGGTGGTTGTGGGATGGCCTTCTTTTTCCTCCCTCTGGGGTTAAAGGATAATTATGAAATTAGAAATTATCAAATTACACTTGAATTTTATGATGAAATCGCCTGATATTATGTAAAATTGATGGAGACGCCTACAGACATTATGGAAAGTGATATGACCTGGTTGTTACTTCATTTCAATTTGGGGACTTCAGACATTGCCCTTTGTGTATTGTATGGTCTATGTGTAAAATAGTGTAATGATTTGACTGATGGGGAGACGACCACAACCAACTCATTTGGAGACCAAGCACGTTCCCTTCTTGGAACTGGAAGAGGCAGAGAGCTTATTTCGCAACAGGTCTACATGTCGCAATGGGAAGGAAGTTACCGATTTTACATCAGGGTGACTGAAACCTTCTCTCCTTCCCCCTTTTTGACACTTTTTTCATCTAGTTTGTTAATCCAGTCCCATCACTTTCTACCATTTACATTTAGATGGTCTAGGAGGAAGATTAGGCTTGGAGGATTAGCGGAAGTTTAATTAGTATTTTTTCCCCCTTTCCAACTAAAATTGTTTACAGCCTCTTTGGAAAAGTTTTTAAATCAGGTTGGACTTTCTCGGTAAACTGGATTGATAGTTTTTAGGATCAATTAGTAATTAAGGAGGGTAGTTAGATATGAATCATGTTGGAGGAGAGCATCCTCCTCCTCCAAGAAATTGGGCAGTATGTCTCTGAGTCTGACCATGAACTGTAGATTGTTTATTAATGTGACGTCCCAACAAATTGAAAAAAAGTTTATTCCCAAAGTTAATGTCCTTAATTAAGCTTACATTTTATTAAAATCCACAACCCCATAGCCAGGGAAGAATTTACCCCCGCCGTCCCCTGACTGGGCACGGAGGAAGTGCTTTCGGAGGGCCAGCAAGGTTTCCAGTTCCGCCACGCGTTGGTCCGATTGCCTCTTTTGGGTCCGGATGCTGTTTAAATATTTCAGAATAATAAAAATAATCATGTCACAATTATATAATATTTTGTTTAGAATATATAAAAAATACTCTAAACCACAATTAGATACCCTACAAATTAATTAAAGCTTGTTACAAGTTATTTAACTAACAAAAATACCAAGTTGCTCATAATTGGGGCATTATGAGAATCCTGAAAATTTTTGTTTCAGATATTCCATACTAAAATGTCAGTTTATGCTATAAGCATTGTTGTTAAAATGCTGTTGGAGTCACTTACGTGCTAACTGGCTTCCCACTAACTGAGGCAATCGAGACAACAATGAGCATCCAACAAGCTGCCGTGCTTACTCCCATTTTTGGAATTAATATAAATGAATCCTTCCCAGACTTCCCTCCCTTCTATTTACAACCGGGTTTAATTTTATGTAGATTCCTAATACAGCAGTCCAATTGTGGAGACGACCACCCAGTCGAATTAATTATTTTCGGTTCCTTCTCCAAGTTTTTTGATAATTAGTCAAATCCAGCTCCTATTGGTTAGGTCTCCTTCTCCAGTGAAATTGTTCCAATCCAATTTCCTTTATCGTTGCTCCTCAATACGTATTTCATTGACTGGGAGAGGTTCACTGAAACTATTATAAAAAAATTAAATGAAGTAATATTGTTACCACTGATGCCGACTTTGACTTTGACCAAGTAAACTATACCATCCAATTCATTATACATTATGCAATTATTATTCTAGTTAATTTTCCGCATCCTGCATTTTCCCTTCTCACAATCAGAGTGACATACGTCATTTGTCACCATTCATTCATTATTTATAGAACAGAGTTTCGCATGGAATGTCTCAAATAGGATTTCTATATTAGTGTGCCATGAAAATGGCTTTACATTTTGAGGAAACTTGGCGAAAGGAACTAGGTGAAACCAAAGTCAAACCAAACCAAGCCAAAGCCAAGCCATTTATGTTATGACCAATAAACCAAGCCGGGAGAGAGAGTAACGGAAGTTATCCCTTATTACGAAAACCTCTGATCCATCCGCCCGCAGTCCGCACCCATATCATGTTACCAAGGTCCAGAATGTAACTGGGATGATGTGGTCAGTTAAAATATTCATTCATTGTCCAATCCAACTGACCAACTAGTCAAAAGCACCAACTTTCCCCAGCTATTTATGTAGGTATGCATTTTTCTATTTTAAAGTCAATCATGAACTGAGATGCATTCAACCGGAAACCGTTCCATTGTCTAATTCCATCTCATTTCTAATTATGATGGTATGGAATAGCTTACGTAACTTCGGATTGGAGGACGATTGGATGGCTGAAATGGGGGAGTACTATCGTCATCCCTGGTCATATCTAGATTTCATCTCTACATAATGTTAAATGGACTTATTTGCCATATGGCGTGGGTGAGACGTCAGCAAGGGACTGAAACAATATGGGCGATGGCGATGATGATGGGTGACGACAAAACATTATGCGATTTGTGTGGGTAGTTGGGGATACTTTTAGTTCTTCAAAATAGAAACAAGTTATGTATAAGAAAGGAAATATTATTATATGGCACGAGATGCTAAATAGTATGCTGTTATATACCTTTTGGTTTTTGTTGTCCTGTGGTTTTGACGTAAGAACAACAAAACTATAAACTTAATTTAGGTAGTTAAACACAAAAGGGTTAAAACACTGCAACATATGCAAAAGAAACTTTTATTCCAAATCCCGACAATGGAGTGGATGATGCAGGTCAAGCCAAAGCCAAGTCATAATGTCACATTCCCCATATAGCCCCACCATCATATTAGCCTAATGAATGAGCTGGATGGGACAGGAAGACGGGGAAAGGTTTTTGCGGTTGCTTTCACTTCCTTCCACTCTTTCCCTCTTTCCCCCGGATTTGATTTGAGCAACATTGCAATAAGTTGCAAGTTGCAAATATTTCAAAGTCCCCCAGTCGAGTCCATGCTTAGAAGACTAAGAATAGCATTAACATTTATGCAAATTAACTGTAAAGAAAAACGGAGTAAATGGATTCCAAATAAACTTAGCATTAATTAACCAAACCAGTCTCGTTTAAATGCGAATAAACTTCCAAAGAAAGTGAAACTCCATCCATATCTGACGGAGACGGAGAAAAATGACTTGTTTACTTCATTCATCTTAAGTAACTACCTATATAGTTTACCTGGATTGGATAACGCACTTTCTCCATTTCCAGGTAGAACACATTTCCAGGTAGAACACATTTCCACATTTAAAATTTAAATATTTCCCAGCATTTTTCTACTTCGAAAAAGTTTCATTCCTATTTTTGGAAACAGGTTCCAAAACTAGATCTGAGATTTAAATACATTTTAAAAATAGTTGAAAGGAACAAATAACTAGAGCAAACTTTATACTTTCCCCCAGATATGCCAGATATGACAAGTATATCAAAATCATTTTTATCCATCAGTGGGAATTATTATTTAATATGACTATATTTCTTTATAAAAAAAACAAGCAATTTGTCATGTTGATATTTTTGTGGAGCTTTGTTTTCCGGACTAGTTTTCACTCCCCTTCCATTTCCATCATCACCTCCATCAATCTACATTCTGCACAGGATGGTATGATGTTTTGGCCTACTCCACTAAAGTAAGTTAAGTTGCATCCAGTCCAACTCCACTTCGTTCATCAGATGAAGCAGCTTCAACCACTCCAAAATTCCTCCAACTCATATCATCTCCCTCCACCCGCATATTAGTAATTCACTGTCTACATACTTATGTTCATATTTGGATCCAGATCTGGATATGAATCTGGATGAATATTTTGGAAACAAAAACAAGTGGGCACCATCCCATTTTTTTGTTACTTTTGTATACCTTGATTGGAATATATAATATTCATGTCATGTTATTACGCAATTGTAAAAGTATCCATATAACAAAAGTGAAGGCATATTTGTTGTACCGGAAATGCCAGAAGTGTTGTACAAGCCAAACCAAACCAAACCACAGTAGCCTAGTCTGCAGGATGCATTATATGACATGACATGAGATGATTCCGGGATGGGGGGAAATGGAGTAAAAAGGGAGTGAAGATGATATAACCAGAGTTATATATGATGATGAGGGTGATGTGAGCCGTTGATGCAAAAGACACATGTCCGTTCTCATCATCATCAATTCCAATTGAGGAATGAATTGCTTTTCACATGATCCCCTTCCCCAGTCCAGTCTGGCAAGGAAACTCCACTTCCACCTCCACCTGTGCCTGGAGGAATAGCGAGCGGATCCCGGATAGGATTATGATGTGGGTGGGGCGGGGGCAACGTGAGACAAGCTAAAGTACAATAAACAATTTACAATCTTGGAAAATAGCCATAAACATTTTAATAAAGGGATCCCTGTCAATACTTTAATGTGTGGCTGACGCCAAGTAAACAGTAAACAGGGATGATCTTAATTTGGTTTCAGTTTTGAATTTGATCAAATGTGACAATAATTTTGTGCGTAAATCCTTTACCATGTCATAACACAACATGACATGCTTGAGTTCATCAAATCAAATCCAAATGATCAACAATCGTTCAGCTTGCCAATGCAAGCTGAACGAGATCAAAAAGGTAGGTTGTAGGTTGGAGGTAGAATATAATGACGACAATCACATTTCATATTCCTCCAAATGCCTCCATAATACATTCTGACATGGCATAATAATCCATATTTGGTTGGAAACAATGAAGCTTTCACCGACCCCTCCAACTTTCCTCCCATTTGATTCAATATTATGACTTGGTTGACATACTCCCATCGGAACAACAAGTCCTCTGATTATGTATTACAATTTACAATTTATGTTATTCATCACGTCAAATTATTACCCCTTTCACCCAGCCCATATAATTTCGGTTCGACTCAATTCGACTGGCTGATGCTGATCTGACTTTGCCATGACTCTCTCCCTGGATGACTTTGATCTGAGAGAGTCATCCTTACAAAGCTTTCCCATTAAATGGAGCTCCGTCCCAGTCGTAAACTTGGTGCTCAACAAGCTGTTAATATTTATTTTTTTATCTGTGGACCATTAACTTATCATCATCGTCGTCGTCAGAGGTGGTTGGTGTCACCTTGATACTGACTATGACTGAGGAACAATATGGATGATCATGAAATGAAATGGCTGGCTCCACTCAAGAAGTTTCCATGATGGGGATCCGCCGAATGACGACTGCCGACGAGATATATAGACGTAATCGTAATAATTTCATGGCTCTTTAAAGCCATATGCATCTTTTACCTCCTAAAATGGGTTATATAAATTATGTTATAGATTTTAAGGAAATGCTCCTAATAATATGGATGGAGTGCATAAAATGAATTACCATACTGTCATAATACAATTCATTCCCCATCCAATACAAACATAATTTTTTTAAGGAATTCCTTCCACTGGAATCCCTGCCCGGGTGGAATGCGCTGGAATGGAGGAAGAATGAAACAATCCAAATCCAACATACATATTTTTATCTAGAAATAAGTACTAATTTATGTGATATGCGACAATAGCAACGTCGACACAACGTGGCATAAATACTTATGTACAGACATTCCTGAGCTACCTAAATTTTACTAATGTCGCCTCCTAATATTGAGATTTGAGAGTCTGATACTGGGAAGCCGGAACTGAATGCATTTTTAATTGCGGGGAAGATGGGGAAGGAAGTGGTACAGTTTATGTTAATGTTCCCGTTACTGTTAAGCTGATTGTACTTCAATCTAGGGCAATGCTCTACAGTCTGTCTACTCGGGAACAGCTTCAACTTCAACTACTTCCCACTCCCACACGAATAGGATTGGATGTATGAAAGGGGGTTAAAATCCTTTTATGTCATTGTTCTCCACTTCCAAGCCAAGCCAAGCCAAGCCACCCACACCCACCCAGCACCACCACCGTCATCTTATCTAATCTGAAGGTGGATCATACAGGTGGATTGGATAGGTGATATCTGCTTGTCATCAAAAAGGGGTAAGACGAGACTCACTCAATCTGATTCAGATCAAATATAAAAGAAGGAGAAATTCTAGAAGTCCGAACTTTCATCGGGTTGCCTGACCCGTTCCTTTTTCCCTTGGACATACGCCGGATATTAAGTCCCTTCATGCTTCCTCTTCCTTATCTAGATTCACCTCCCCCAATAAATCCCTATTACCCCTTGTCAAGCCACGTGGAAGATTGGTCAAGTAAACAACCACTCCACTCCACAAGCGACACCATTTATGGGGAAAAAGAACAAAGATGAAAGGAGCCTATATCTATTCAAATCCCCATTCCCATGTCATTCATGATCCGGATCCGGATGCATCTCTCTCTCTCTCTCTCTCTTGTATTATCTCTTGAGCAATTCAAGATTTTTGTTTGACAATTCAAACAAAGATACAGAACATGTCCTTACACCTAAAATCCAATCCCCCGAAACAAAAGGTCTTTGGAGTTTAGTTGGTTGGTCTGGATTTCCACAATTAAATTTTGGGCTGGAGTTACAGCCCACTCAACTCGACGAATAAATCAGGAACCATGGGAGGTGTGGATGTGGATGTGGAGGGTTAAGGAAACATACATGAACATCCATAAATAATAATATGACACCTGTGCACTATGGTTCCAAAGGGGGTCTGTAGCTGCTCACAGGCTTAGGTTGGAAACGAGTTGCAAACCGAGATTAGGCTTATCTGGATCGGCAGGTTCTTGCGATTCGAATGATATATCCCGCATGTTGCAACAAGTACAGCAGCGGAAGTTACGGGGGTTTGAAGTTGAGAATAAAATATCAGGGATTGGCATTTTCAACAACAGCAACTAATTTTGTGACAGTGACGGCGAAAAGTTATTTTCATGGTGAAATGAACCTAAAATGAGATCCCAAGTACTTTCGGACATGCAGATTACGATAAAATTAATTTTAAAATTCTACCCCCCCCCCTTACCCCCGGGGGAGGGGGTAAAATTTTAATTTTAATGTCAAAATACCACCACATTCCAAACTAATATACTTTCGACTACGCTGACTATTACAAAATTGAAAATTGGAAATAGTTGAAATTTTACCCCTCCCCCCGGGGGTAGGTGGGGGTAGGAATTTTTAAATAATTTTTATGGTAATCAGTATTGTCGAAAGTATACTAGTTTTCAATTTGGTGGCATTTGGATATAATTGAAATTTTACTCCCTCCCCCGGGGGTAGTGGGGGGGGGTGGAATTTTTAAATGAATTTTATCGTAACCAGCATGTCCGAAAATATATTAAATTGGAATGTGGTGGCATTTTGACATAATTAAAATTTTACCCCCTCCCCCGGGGGTAAGGGTAGAATTTTAAAATTAAATTTATCGTAATCTGCATGTCCAAAAGTACTTGGGATCTCATTTTAGGTTCATTTCACCATGAAAATAACTTTTCGCCGTCACTGTCACAAAATTAGTTGCTGTTGTTGAAAATGCCAATCCCTGATATTTTATTCTCAACTTCAAACCCCCGTAACTTCCGCTGCTGTACTTGTTGCAACATGCGGGATATATCATTCGAATCGCAAGAACCTGCCGATCCAGATAAGCCTAATCTCGGTTTGCAACTCGTTTCCAACCTAAGCCTGTGAGCAGCTACAGACCCCCTTTGGAACCATAGTGCTGTGCACTTCCCAACTAGGAAGTTCTCTTTCATCTAAAATCATCTCATCTCTCATCTCATCCTATTTCAATTCCCCCTTTTTTACAAAAGCAAAATTAAATGGGAATAAGACCAAACCATGTTACATGACAAAGGAATCAAATTCGGAAGGAAACTGCTGGAGTGTAAAATAGCTCATTTTTAGATCTTATATGAATTACCCATTACCTATTATTGTTATGTAGCTATGTGTCATTGTTGCGTTTAGGAATAGTTGGAATTCTTATATGATGACGTAAATAAAATAGCAATACAAATATATTTACAATCATTTTATTCACATTTTAAATGCTATTATTTCCCTTTTTTATGAAGACAGTTAACTCGTAATAAAAAAGTTCCTTTTTATATGATATGGCTCGGAATGTTTTAGTTTGATATAAATATATTATATTAATAATAAAATGCTTAATGGGAAGCTGTAGGAAATCATGTATAGACTGTTTGCATGACATTGGAATGACATGTTCATTAGGATTTTTTTTACTAATACATGGCAACATCTTCATGAAATTATTTGTTCCGCTTCTTCAGCCAAACTCTGAATGAAATAGGTACTTCTTATATGGCTTCCTTCCCATTGTTACGTTGTGCCTTGCGTAAAAATTTTTCTTTCACTCCAATGCTTGAAATTAACCAAAGTCTATTTAGTCTAGTTAATTTCCATGTTTCCAGGAAATAATCCAAATCTTTCCATATTATTACCTCCAACTTGAAGCGCTTTGAAAACCATTCCTTTCAATCCAAAAAAAATTCCTTGCAAATTACGCAATCGTTTTACAATTCCCTTCCATTTACTTTGGTAATCGACAATCGGCCAGTTCAACAAGCAACAAGAAGGCTGAAAATAAAATCAGCATTTGATTGAAATTGAAAGTAAATAAAAACAGTATTTTTGTAACATTCCTTTGCGCTTTCCCAATACCCTACAAAATCGTATTCCTAATTGTAGCGTACGCTTAGTGTTAGATAAAGAGAGCTTTCATCTAAATATGATCATGATCATGTTGGAGAAACATTTTAAGCAATCATTGTATACGTGGTTCATACATATTTTGTTCTAACATTAAGACAGACAACCAACTTCAAACGAAGTTTCATATAACTCATTCGCAACCTTAACATTCTATCACCTATGATTTGGAGCAGTTGTATTTAGAATTAAACTATCCAGTAAAGGCAGATAGAGAACTTTTAAGCATAAAAGATCGCAGTAAAAATCATTTCCATTCCTTTTTTTCCTCCAATCTTAAGTCAATTGACTCCAAAAAATAACTGATGGAGGGAACTGAATTTTTGCTCATCTACGTGTGACAAGTCGAAGGATGAAAGGTGATGTGGCTAAGGCATGGCATGTCATGGCATGGCCCACACAAGTAAGAATTTCCTCCTTCCTCCAACCTCCCCATCAATTTCAAGGCATATGCAAGATTAAGCCATTCCAATTCCATTTCATTTATATTATTTTTGAATTTTTTTTAGCCTTTTTTTATGTGATAACTTTCTCTCTTCCTCCACAAAGCTATATGTTACTCCATTAGGATTAGGAAATCACTCGGTTTGGTTTTCATTCCAAATCCAAAATCATCCAAAGCTTGTCTACAACTACTACTGATGATGATGATGGTGATGATTTATGATGTTGATTGGTAAACTAAGTGTGTTAACACTTCTCACGTTTCCACACTTTCGCAATCCTTTCCCACATCAAGCCCGCCCTCAGCTTTCACTTTTTTCGCAAAAATATTTTTTCCACGAAATCAACCTTCCTCGTGTGCTCCTTTGACAAGGATGATGTGATCATTGATCAATTTGGAGGGGATGGGACTCCTCTGACTTGGCTCATATTATAAAACTGTCACAATAATTAGATTTGGGGAAAAATAATATGAAATATGAATAGACTCGTACAAGTCCTGGGAATTTTTCCGGGAGCTGTTGAGTAATCAGTTTGGTTTTGATAATTAGTATCATGTGAATATGGTTGGATTATAAATAAAAATTGGACGGGGGGACATGAGAAATCCAAGTGACGAGGCAACTCTCGGTGACCTTTGGCATAGTTGCCTTGGCCATTGCCAATCATGTGAAATTTTCTCTTGAAAAATGATCAAATTGCAAAATATTTAAAATGCCGTGGCCTCTTTTTTTTATGGGAATGTCATACTGGCCAAACCAATGAGCAATTTAATTGGAAATTAGGAAATAGCAAAAAAAGAACAATTGTTTTTTGAATTGGACAAAGTTGATCGAAAGTAATGCCAAATGTCATGTCGAATCCGAAAATGAGAAGAGGAAGAGGCCGTGGTAAATTGTAAAGCGGAGATGATATAGTAAGTGCGTGGGTGGAAACTTCAGGTGGTAAATGATCTTCGTGACAAGATAGGATCCTTTGATCTTTTTGGGTCTTTTATCATTTTTTTAAACACTTTTTACATCTCTTTAACGACATTATGGGAGGGACGGAGGGAGGGAGGATAACAACTCCCACCCATTATGCCCAAGCCACGATGTGAATGTCAGCTCATGATCATGCCATGTCATGTCGTATGAACTAGTTGACATGTGACATTCATTTCCCTCCCGTCATAATCCTCTCATAATCAGTCAGTCAGTTCTACACTAAAAGAAAATTATGACCCCTAATTAACCAGTTTCTTGTAAATGTCAAGATAAAATTCTTCTTCAAAGTTTTTAGTTGAGTTGAGAGGAATATGAAGGTGAATTGAAAATATGAATTATGATATGATATGGTATCCTATGATTTGATGCTTAAAATGAATGAAATGAGCAAACTGTAGAAGATACCATCTCTCTGCAAATTGGATTGGAATTGGAAACGTTTTTATCTCTCATTCTAGGGTTTTCCCAGGTGGAGGAGGACTTCACCTGAAATAACATCTTATGCATTACCTAAGTAGTAAGTTCGTAGTCGTGAGAATTCGCAACTGTCAAAATTTACTTGAGATATTCCGAAGGAATGGGTTTGGATACCATATTATTATATATTATATTATGAAACTGATATATATAGCCTGACCGTAACTAACTCCCTAACTATAATTAACAGCTGCCAAGTAAAACTTTTCAGACTGCCTAAATGTTTTGATGGATCGGGGGAATAGCCAACCTTGTTCATTTCCAGAAAGTTTTTAATTTTTTTACAGTTATTCATAGCTAGGCATTATAGCTTCCGATCATTAACCCTGGCCACATTACATAATTTCGACATGGACTTAACACAGCCCAAAAATAGATGTCCATTTAATTAAAACTGAGAGTTTGAGACAATAACTTCTGCTTGGGAGAGAAGGAGCGATTCTCATGTTGCCCCGGTGGAGTCACACAATATCTGTATGAGGTTTGACGAATGTAAGTTTGGAAATATGACATGGCATGAAATATGCTATGTGGCTGTGTCTAGTGTCTATTCCTCTCCAAGCATGTTTATAATTTTATCGCAAAATCTCATTTTCATTTCGTTGTTGCTATGTCTAATTGATTACATTCTATTCTGACTTTGACTTGCTTCTTTCAAGTTATGTTGTATGTCTCCATTGCCCAAAAATAAAATTTTGAGCTTTTTTAGACATGACTTTAAGCCAGGTACAGTGTCAATGTTAAAAGTATGAGCATGGAACAAAATGAATTGAACGATGACGAAAGCTATATTAATTCGGCGAAGTGAAATATGAGCTATATGTAGGAATAATATTTATGTATTCCCCCATCTCAAGTTATATCATTAACACGGCTTTTATGTATGTAGTTGTTTATGATTGCGATCTGTGATAACATTGTTAGATGTGCATTTGTGACAATCATATCACGGCTTGAGTTATGAATATTTATATTACTTGGAAAATTTTAAGACTAACAATAAGGCCATGAGAAGGAGCAATCAAATATGATTATGTAATTGTATTATAATTTTAATTATAAATGCAACGGAAGGAAAATCACAAAAAAAAACTTTAAGGAAAAAAAATGCTCAATTGGAAATAAATATTTCTACTTTCTACCAATTTATAATTTTTTAGATGAATTTCCACAAAATTTACGAAAGGTGTCATATACGAAGTGAGAAGTCCCCACTCGGCCAGCTTTTGGTTCAATGGTTTCAAGTAAGCAGCTTCAAATACACAATCCGTCGGTTTCGGCAAGCCACCGGATGGTACTCCACCTGCCCCTTTCCTCCTAATCATTGCCAACAATGTGAATAAAATTTAGTATGCTTTCAATTCAGTGCAATTTTTTTTAGCAAACTCCTTTTCCAATTAATTCAAATTAAATTTTTTACCTCTGCATTTGAAAATGCACCTGTTGGGAAACATGTGCCCTTTGGTGTCACACACAGCCGGCCCATTTGGACAGTTGCACTTGGCATCCGAGGGCTTCGTTCGGGGCTTACTATAGTCCAGCGCCGGCTTGGCGTGGGGATGAAGGGGGTAGAACTTCCCCTTGGAGATCTTCCCCTCACAGCCCCAGAATGGAAGGACCACCAGAACCAGAAGGAGCTCTATCATGAGCAGTGATCCAAATCCCAATTTGGCAAACGACTTCATTTTAATTTATTTCGCCAAATAATTTTTTTCTCCTTTCAACTGGTAACTCCCAACCTTAGCCTTAAACCTCACCAGCGACAGGATTAATGAAAATTGTGGAGAGTTGTCATGATCTCATCCAGTTTTATACTTGATGGAGGATAAATGACAACAAAGCTGGGTCAACAAACGAAGCGAACAATCTGGCTGGGGGCGGCATGCGAAAAATATATTAAATATAATAAAAATAATATCGCAAGCGTCAGCCTCACCGTCGGCATCATGCTCATCGTCTTGAACTTGACGTTTGTCGTTCCGCTGACTTTATTTTAATAGGCCCATAAACGGCGCTTATGTCAATGTTTGTGCAGTTAACTTTCACAAATGTGATTATGTGATTATTGCTTGTTGTTATTATGTTATGATATAAATATTTGCAAACCCATTCCCTGATTGTTTGAGAGGCTGCTCAAAGGAAGCACAATCGGAATCGGAATCGGAACAAGTGCATAAAAAATCAAGATGAAGCCGAGTCGTTTGCGTGGGTCGGAATCCGGATCGAATCGTTTCTCGTGTCATTTATCTTTTTTCTTTGTTGTTGGGAAAAAAACTCTCCATGGCCATATGACGATTTTTTCTTAAGACATAAGCCATGCCATGAGACATGATATAATATGAGCAGTTTATAATCGAAAGTAGGTAGCTTATCCACATGGCATGGCATGGCCAAAATCTTGATCGATTGATAAGGTTATATATGAACCAGTGACATGGGGCATTATTGCGTGCATTCAAATTTTTTCTTGCGTAAGAACACAATGCAAAAAAAACTACGCAGACGGGGGAGGATTTTATGTTTTTATGTTCTAGCTCATGTCATCCCAATAATTTCTCCAATTACGCAAATTGCAACGTAGATTAAGAGACATCACAAGGGTAATCAACTAGTCCAATTGGAATTTGTGGGCTGGGAGAAAATTAGAATGGGAACATTTTCAATCATTTCATATGCCTATAAATCACAATAGGCCATGTCATAATAATCAAATCGGCTCGTGCAATTATTGTGCATATTTGTAGGTATAAATGATTGTAAATTTCCATTTCGTGCTCTTCCAAGCGGAAGTTGAAGGTCTCCTCCGGGATATTTATTTCGATTTTTGGCATTTATAATTGAAAAAAATATATTAGTCGATAAGAAATTGTCGTCATTCATTATCTAACTTGTCTGCTTGATAGCTCATATCAATGTTATAGTACATATGCCCATATTTTACTTCGTGGCTAGTTCCTGAATTGGTCTTGTTTGCTGGACACATGGACATGTTCACCAACTCAACTCCACCGTGGAAACATTTTCCACGCAACCAATCTATATTAATGCCATCTTAACTAAATTGTAATATTTAATGCATATCCAAAAAAAAAACTAAAATGCCTTGGTTCCCACCCACCTTCCACGAGGCAAATATTTTTTTTTCTCTGCCAAGTTGAACCGGGTTTTCCATGCCCCGTGACGGTTAGGCTTTATGCAATGATCTGACCTTATATGACATGACGATAATGATGACGACATTTACTTTACCGCTACCATTTTTGATAGTTTCACCGGAAATGCTTATCAACATATTCATAATTTGTAAGCATAATATAATCGGTTTTAATAAATGCCCATGTAACTGTCTAGCCCATAAGCGTGTGGGGGAGTGTAATATGGCTTGGAGGGAATGGAGTGGAAAAG
>JAQIXQ010001064.1:0-17758 GCA_034700485.1 Pseudosinella alba
TATATTTTTTAAACAACATAACATAACCATTTTAAACAAAGTTATTTCTTTCAAAAAGTTAAAAAGTCACAAAAGTCACAAGTTGCAACCAAGCCATATTATCTTTATCTATTCTATTGTCGCAATTGCAATTCCCAATATGCGAATTCGAAAGACTGACTCTGACTGCATAACATTTTTATTGTCTTCTTCTATAGATTACACATTTTTACAACAAACAAGTGGATGGAAGCTCGTGTACAAAAATATTTTTGAAGTGTAAGTGATGTCGTCTCTTGATTTTCATTTATTTAATTCCTTTTAATTTTGTGAAACTTTTTTTCTTCTTCCCTGACTGGCTGTAATCACCAGAAAACACCATGAATGAAATGAATGCATTATTATTTGAATTGATGATGCTGATGCTGCTGCAGACATGAAAAATGCAACAGAGACTTCTTATAGGGGAAAAAATTACTTGTTCAATTCTTCAATCTCTTGAATTCTCTTGTTATAAATTAATGGCTTGCCTGCTGTCTCTTGTGCTGATTGTTGAATATAGGAATATAGAATGTCCCCTGCTTACTCTTACAATTATTACCTGGTTGCCCTTTTTACATAGTTAACTATCAAGTCTCCTCAGGTATTTCAGGTATGAAATTGTATGAATGATGCTTACACTCATTTCATTCTGTCTGACTATACCTATATGTAACTATTATGCAGTTGAAGAAAAAAATATTACCCAAATTTCTAAATTTCATTAAGGGCCTGGGCCTGGTTGGTAAGATCCTACTAAACAGGTTAAATAGTTAATTTTTTTTGCAAACTCTGCAAAACTGCCCTCCACTTATAGTATCACCAGACCAAAGAGTAGAGACCATAGACCAAGCCACAACTACAATATCTCAAACCATCATTCATATCATATCCTCATCATCATCAACATCATCATCGTCATTAATAATCCTTCATAACATCAACATTCAACATGGCAAAATAAAATCCACTTCATACGAGAGAAGAAGTCTCTTCTTCTCCTTACAATTTACAATCTTACATGCTACTTTCTGCAAACATTTCCCTAACATCATTCATATATTATTATATTAGCTTGAGCAGTTATAAAAAAAATATTCTCGGTGATAGTTTTGTGTTGTAGTAAAAAGTGGATGTTCAGAGTTGTGAGTAGAGACAGACGAAGGGAGAAAAAAAAAGTTGCAACAATGCAAAAACATATTAACTCTAGTGAACCAACAAGACTCGACAACTATATAAATGTGCATATGCAACAATATTATATTTTATATTTATGAATGATGTGATATGATAACTAAACTATGTATAGAAAGGAATGAGGTCATGAGGTCTTTTTCATTTCTTGCCTCGTACATATTTTCCTTGATTGGGCTATACAGCTCATCGTGGACGGACGTCGTCATATAGGATAGGATTTTGTTTGTAAAGTAAGCAACTCCACTCTCTGTACGTGATTAGAAGGACAATATATAATCCACCATGTTTAACTCTTCTCTAGTAACACTAACTCTCTTCTTGATTCACTCCACCAGGCCAGGCCATATCAACATTATCATCATCATCAACATTATCATAATAATAGCATGGTATGGTTTATATTTATAAATGTACATACTTTGTACTTATCATCAGCATGATCCCTCATCATCCCTCTCCTCGCATAAGCGCATATTTTCGCTCTTGATTGTTGGTGATATTATGTTGATCCTCCTGATTCACATTTTAGAAAAGGTTAAACCATTTTCTGCACTTATTAATGCAAAATTATAGACGAGAGATGATGGGGTAGGATAGGATGAAAAAAACTCCCACAATTAATGCACCACTCCAACAACCAACTAACTTCACTCTGGATTGCAATGGAGCTATTTATATATTGCCTTGCACTTTACTTTACGATATGATTACGAATTTTTTTAAAAGCCTTTTTGTAGAAATCCCTGACTCAGATTGTTTTATTGTTTTCCTTCCATCTCCATTCATATCCGATGTGTAGCTAACGATAATGAAGGGGGAACAACGGTCATGTCCCAAGAGAGTAGAAATTAAATTATTGAACTTTTCAATGTTGAGGGGGTTGATTGAATTGAATTGCTTTATCTGCTTCATTCATTTCATGCAACAGTTAACCTCGCGGTATAATCTGAAATGATGTGATAGTGTCACCAACACCAACACCAACATGACCACTCTCCTCAAACAATCGACAATGGAATCGATGAACAAATCAGGGAGAGAAAATTAAATGCACCATAATCATAATTAATGGAGAATGAACAATCACGTCAACGTCACATCGCGCACAATCGGCACTAAAATTATAACAGCAATTTCATTATTATCATTACATTTTTTCAAAATTTAATCCTGACGATGACTCCTTTAACGAACCACTGCGATGATGTGATGGTGCCACTACCCCGCGATCCGCGATGATCGGATCGCGTTAAATTTTTCCTATATTCCTCCTCCTTGGACGAGAGTCAAGAAGGGAATAATGATATCCTCCTGTTGAACTTTTTCCCCTTCGTATATTTGCTATTTAGTGAAGAAGAATACAAATGATCAGATCGCATCACATCATCAGCTTATTAAGAATCCCTTTCTAAAAATATATAATAATACTGTTTGGGAGCCCTATAACTAACTTCATGTTAAAAACTCGAATACTAGTCGAATATGAAGGGGCTCAACACGTTACACGTTACATTCACAGATCCAAACCAAACTAATAATAATTTTCATAGGCTCATCATCCTCCTCATAATGGCATGGTATGATGATTGCCGTCCTCTCAATAAGAAATATGTAATAATAATTATATTTTTTCAAACAAAATATTTTATAATGAATTGGGAGAGAGAGGAAAAAAAGTATACAGTGGGTAGGGGTACTTCACTTAACTTATCTCAATCCAATCTCCCTCAGAGACTACTGTACTTCTGCACTACTGACTCAACATCATATTTATATTTAAAAGTGTGTGAAAGTGTGAAAGGTAGGAGAATGGGATGAATATGATGATGGCGAACTAAAATGTAATGCTGCAGTTACTAAACTGTTGTATGTATATATTATGTAGGTAGTTAGGATTTATTTTTGCAGGGGAAGGATTCACAAATCACAAATATCAGTTTTGTTTCTGTGTGGTACGTGCTAAGCTAATGTAGAATCCTCTCTACCAGCAGAAATTTTTGCTAATGTTCTTGCTAAAAACTCGTCGTCATTACTGGGCTTCATGTTCATCCCCGCTACTTATTTACTAACTTTTCATATAATGTTTGTCCTATCCCATATTCCACATTGTTCCTCTATGCCCATCCGAGAGTTAAATTGCAATAATGACCAGCCAAGCCAGCCCCAGCTAAAGTTGTAAGTAAATGCAGGAGGATGGTAATGATAAAAATAAGTAGCTAAAATATAACTTTACCTCTGGTTGGTCTACACACGAGCTATATCTCTAAAACTTTTTTTGCACTTATTGTTGATTGTAGCATATAGCATGATTGTTGCTTGATGATGATGATGATAATCCAACAACAATATTATTATTTGCGACGACGACTATGATAGGTCTACGATGTGGATTGGATTGGATTGCGGACTATATGTCCGTCCGTCGTCGGATGAGCGATAATCGAGGTAAAGTAACTAACTGTAAACGAGGCATACTTATATAAAAGGGTAAGAAAAGGGGGAAAATAAAGGGATAGAGCACTCCACTTGCTTTGGTTCGGTCTTGGTTTTGCTTGGCTTTGGCTCGTCGGTGTATGTATGGCTGGGAAATAAGATTTTTTTCTCTCATCTTAAAATAATTTCATTATTACATTCATGATTCATATTCATACACACACTCAACTTGACTCGAACTGAAAACTCACCGAAAGAATAAAGAAGAGGCATGAAATGATGATGATGATAATGATAATACTGGTTCAGGATTACAGGTATGAGCCAAGATGAAAATTGAAGCACGAGGGGGAATAGAGATGCGTGATTTGATTATGCTGTAAACTAAAAGATGATGATGGTGGGGGTGATGATGATGTTGATGATGATTGTTGAGGAATCTCAAGATCCCAATAGTGATCCTGATCCTACAAGTCTAGAACTTTTAAGATGAGACAGGTATGTAAGTAATATCATGTAATAATATGAAAGGGTTGAAGGAATCCATGCTTGCATGCATCCATACCTCCGTTCTGCGTCGTCAACAACGCCTTACATTATGAATTGAAGCAGGTGCAAAGGAAAGACGGAGCTGGGGCTGGTGGTGCTGGTGGTTGTGGAGGGATGGTGGCTTGGCAGGTGAGGGAAATAATTTATGCATGTAAAAAAATAATATCAGATTGTGATTGTGAGCTCAAGTCAAGCCAAAGTCAGAACCAAGTTAGATTTCTGCTGGTACTAAAACTATATGATGGCTCACTGATGTGATGTTAAATGTTGATCATGTTATGTTACTGATGAATTGATGATGACGACGATCTGATGTGGATGTTGATGTTGGAGGTGAATTTTATTTTGTATGTGATATGAAATGAAATGAACTCATGTCTGCATACATATATGACTAAATGTGATTGTTTTGTTGTATGTAATGCGTGTAAGTAGTTTGTAGGAGAGATTTTTTTCTCTGTAATTCTGCGTTGACTGTGTGTAGTACGTGCCTGGGAATAATAAAAATAAAAATATAACAATGAGATGAGTTGGTCGGATGGTCGAACGGAGGAAGGAGCAGTTCTTGGTTGGCTTCTTGCAGGGGATATGCAGAGGCACTGATTCTGTTCTTATTGTTCAAATGTTGCAGTTATGCTTATACCTAATATGCTCACTCCTAGCTAATTCAATTCAATCTTGTGGATGTCGATGTCGACTCAGATATGCGAATACGCTGCGATGCGATCTCATTCTACAAATTACAAGTGCGAGGAATACGGAATAAAATAAAATTCCTTCGTTCATATCATATTCTGTATAGAATGAATCATGCCTTTTAATCTGAATCCCTGTTGGGGCCGTTGTTGTTGGTTGTAGGCTTGTTCTTGGGGGACGATATGATAAAATGATAAGATGATCTAGCTTCTTGTAGCGGGTGTATTGTAGCAGTACCTGTTTCTGTTTACCTGTTGTAGTAACTACATTCGTACATAGCAAGTAAGAAACAAGTACAGAGATTACACCTGTATTACATTTTACATTTTTGGTACAATTTGCAAAGTAATACCCATGAACAATGTTGAATGTACACTTTTACACTTTTGCATTGTTGCATTATTGCTCTACTCAACAATCCAAGCTGAATTTAATTGAATTGAACTCGGAACACAATCAACTCCTTTGCATTGTTGACATCTTGCCTGAAATCATATCATAAATTCATACAATATCTTGATTCGCTTCTTTTGGCATGATAAATGGACTTTTGCATGGACGCTTTCTGTTTGCATTTTGCATTTGGCTTGGCATTTAATTTTTCTGGTCTTTGTTCATTTCATGGGAAACCCCAACTATACGCATTCACCCCCAGTCATAGAGTAAAAGTCAGCCCGCCAACTTTGAACAGTAACTTAAAAGCATCTGAAACAAGTGCATTTAGGAAAGTGGATGCATGAATGAATTGAGTTGAGTGCATGAAAGGTTGTTGGTAATTTTTAGGGGCGAGGCTCTCCCAGCTCATGTGTTTGTCAGGTGAAGTGCAGATGATTTTGGATACAAAACAAACACTTTCAAGTTTTTGGAGATAATTGCTCTTGTCTGGATTTAGGAAAGATTAAAGATTATCCACCCTTTTTTCTTTAAAGTTAGTTAAATTCATAATTCATTCTTTGGTTGGTTTTGAAGGAGGAGGAGGAAGAAAGAAGTGTTTCAGATAGGAAGATTTTTGTTTTGGTTCTTGGAGTTTAGATATTTGGTTGACATTGACTCTGAAAGTGTAAAGTCATTTTAAAGTGGCATTTAAAATACTAATTGTGCATATTTAGCTAAAGAAGATATCTCAAGGATATTTAATACTTCTTCAAGATGGCTATGCACTCATCTATCAAGGGGAAGCTCATCGCTGTAATTGGGGATGAGGTAAGTTGACAAAAATACGGATTTAAGATGTTTAATGTTAGCTGTTAGTAAAGAAAAAGTTTAATATGCAAGATCTTATGGGTTATATGTATTTTGTCATGTCTCGGTGCACAAGATGATTGTTAAAATTAAGATGTAATGGATAGTTTAGTAAGTAAGGATGAGGAGACATATAATTTGGAACTTCCTGTGGATTTTTAAAAGGATTGAATTAGACATGCGATAATGATAAATTATGATAATGACAGGTATTATGCCCATTTTCTAGTGTGGGATCCAGGTTTAGGATTTATTTCCAGCACTGCTCAAGGTCTTACAAATGTTAAAAATGACAGGAAGGGGACTGGAGAAGGTATTAAATCTGAAATGCGACATGCGTCATACCTAACTGGCGTCTGTGTGAGCTTCTGAGCCTCTTCAGACTCCCCCATGGTCCATGCAGCGAGACTTTAATTGACTTAAAATTGAGCTTAAGACGAGGAAGGTTTTTATGGTTTGAGATGATTATTGATTATTGATTGATATGTCAATGTTGTAAAGGTCAAGATTAGCATTATATTATAGCAATAGTGTTGTAAATATGTTCCTTCCCGGACTTTAGGTTCAATTTGATCATGTCTTGGATGTTATAAAATATTGAATTTAATGAAGGAAATCACACTTAAGAGGTTGTGAAATGATTGTTTTGTAATCATGATAGGGCCCATGATATGCATTTAAAATTAAATCAACAAACAAACAAGCAATTAGTACTAGTACGAATATAACAAAAGTATTTCATATTAATTACTAATTAATTAATTATTACATAATGTTCTACTTGTTTGTGTGTAATCCCTTACAGGACACGTGCGTTGGATTCTTATTAGGAGGGATTGGTGAAATCAACAAGAATCGACAGCCCAATTTCTTTGTAGTTGATAAAAGTAAGTGAAATTACTGTTAATTCTGATATTTAATCAAGTCATGTCCAATTGGAATTGTCGAATTAAGCATTTGTAAAGCAAAACGTATTTAATCAGCAGACGATGATGAAACTCGAAGTGTTGCACGCACACAATAATACAATAATAATTATTAACATGATCATTTTTTGTGTTTGCAGACACGAGCATTAGCGAATTAGAAGAAACGTTCAAGAAGTTCATCCGACGGGATGATATTGACATAATCCTCATCAATCAAAACGTAAGTTGTAATGTAATTTGAGACAAATTGATTTTACGCCAAATTAAAGTTGATTGCGAGCTGTCAACGGTCTAGCGATATGATGCTCATGGCCATGATTATTAGTGTTCCGTGTGCACATTTGTAAAGTTGATTCTTAAAGTTAAAAACCCAATTTTGCATACATCGCACAAAATCTCATTAGTGTGGCGAATTATATTTTGAAAGAATTAAATTGCTTTTTCACTCATATCATATCAATTGGAAATTGACACTGACTACTCATTATTTCACGAAGGCGATGTCGAATTGTGTTTACGTAATTTTATGCGATTAATTTTTGATTCTTTGATTTCTCTCTGCAGGTAGCTGAGATGATACGGTATGTGATAGATACTCACATCACTCCAGTCCCTGCTGTGCTTGAAATTCCATCAAAGGACCATCCCTATGATCCTGCCAAAGACTCGATTCTGCGAAGGGCCAGGGGTAATTTGAAGATTAACTAAAGCTAATGCTTATAGACTTCTCAAATTCGTGAAATTCCAATTTTTATTTGTTTGTTTTGTATTGATAATTTACAGGTATGTTCAACCCTGAAGAATTCCGCTAGTCCTCGATTTGGATGGCTTCCAACCAAAATTATATTTTCGTCATATATCGAGTCGGAGAAAATTATAGGGGTACGCGTGATTGGAAAAAAGTAGTTCATTATAATCAATTCAATACCAATAGCGATTTCTGTATATGTATATAAAACTCTTAGTGATGAGGATCCACAGTCACTTCAATTTTCTACGATGATTGTATCATCTTACCAAATCATGAGCCATCACTCATCAATTTTGTCAGTGAATTACATACTAGTCTTTGATTTGATTCTTATTTTAGGCAATTCGCAGCTCCTCCAGTAATAAAAAATGTAGCAAAGCACACCAAGTTGTTATCTAATGAATTGAGAGAATATAAAAATGTGATTGTGTAAAGAAATGATAATCTCCACTTATAATTATAGAGGTAGAACTTTGTTATTAGTACAAGGCAAGGGTAGCATGATTAATAGATTAGTTAAATACAGTTGAATGTCAATTATGAATTGCATTCCCTGCGTTTGATATCGCAGATCGTACTTCTTCATTATTACAAAAACATGTTTAGTTTAAGATATATCATTTATGAGAGCCTCAATAATTGCGTGTAAAATTATCAAAATTAGTAATAGGAAAAAATAAAGTCGAAACATTCATTCCATTATCGATAACTCAGCTCAACTCTTTAGGGGGTATTTGATTGTTTATTTATCTCGAATCCTTCATATGCAATTTTAAATTAAGCTATTATCAGCAGCATTCACATGAAAATCGTACGTCATATCATAAAAGTAAACTAAGGAATGTGCAAATGCATGCTTAAGGGCATCTCATCTTTATATTTTTTTCATGCTTGAACATTGTCATTTATGTACAAATCATCAACTTGAGTAATTTAAAAATAGATGGGCCCTTCAAACAGAAGATGCACCATTCTTCAGTACCATATCTGCAAGCATTTACATTCACTAATTGATCATTTACTCCTTCAAACTTTTCGCAGCGGTTGTCCTCCATTATTTCCCCCGTGTCGTATCTATTACATTTTATGCAAGATTATGAATTATGATGATGAAATGGACAGCATCAACTGCAACTGCTTTTGTGAATCAGTTTTATTACTGAAGGTAAAAGTAGGAAGGGTCTATATTTTGGAGCCCTTGGTAAGCTGTAACCGTAGGTATGCTGTATGGGTGTATATGACAGACTTACAAAAATGCAAGTGGGTAAGTATCTACCTATCTTTTATTACCAACTATTTGTTTGTTGGTTTTATATACATATTTAGTAAGTAACATCATTTATTTTTATCGCATATCACTTTACCCCCCTCCAACCTTTTATTGACAAATTAATCTCATTTCGAGTGTGAGTGTGACTGTGCCACAATGAACTGGATCAAAGTAAAATGCTACATTCCTAAATTCCTACATGACGGAAGGACCAAATGCTACATATCCATTAGGCATGTGCGTTCACAAACAGGCTAAATTAAAGCCTTCATCATCATTTACTAACTGCTTAACTAACACCCTCTCCTGTCTGCATGCTCAGCCAAGCCAGTTTACAAAAATGCACAAAACAGTTTAGCGCAATAATGTTAATGTTTTATGTTTATGTTAAGTTGCATTCTTCTTGTTTGAGTATGTATCATCTCATCATATCATCATCCCTTTTGGGGTCAAAAATAGACTTCCGACTTTCTACACCAAGGTGACCCACAAAGGCACTTTGACCCAGTGCCTAGCTCTTGAAGCCCTAAAATAATGATAACTCTGTCGGCAAAGGATGTTGGTAGGTCATTCTTAAGAAAATTGGGCCGATTGCAGAGTTTCACTCTCCATATCTAGCACAGTTCTCACTTTCGTTCAGTCATGTTGATCAACTCAAGTCTTACCTTTTATTCACAAGGGAGACTAGACTCACTGACAGAAAAGTGGGCTCAACCAAACAAACACACTCTCACACACAACTCAAGGCATTATCCCTCTCAACAGAAGAATCTATTCTAAATCTGAATACGCTTTTTGTTCAATTGTTACCAAAGTACGATATAAGATATTTAACTATGGCGTAGACTGCAACTAACTGCAAATGCAACATAATTTAATACGGATACGATTCAATCCAAATCAATGCACTAACTTCACATGCATGCCTTTAACTATACCGCCTCCGCCCCTAATGGCAGCAATGTAAAGTTAAACTTGGTAACTTGGTGGCACCCTTTCATTATTATGATAACTTTGAAAACTGAATTAGTAGATCCTAAATGCAATATTATGCACTTCATATCATGAGCATACGCATTAATATCCTAGATACTTTCGATTGCCGTCACTTATCTTAGTTATTATTGTTATATGATTATTGCTGCATTAACGCCAGAGCCAAATCACTGATCATCCCCCATTCATGTTCAGTTTACCGTGAATCCCTATTAAATTGCAAATTATTGCGTATACGCAATAGGCGTTCGCATCGCATTCGCATATCGTACGCACTCACGCTGTCGATGAGGCTCGTGGGTGCCTTCAGTGAACAAATTGCAATTTGCAATTTCGACAGTTGCTTAAATAATTGCAAACATGTTGAAAGAGTGTATGTAAAAATAGATAGGGATTTGCCAATGAAAAGTAAAAAGTGTTGAGTTGACTGCAGTCATTAATTTAAATGAGAGATAATTTATGTAAGTAAGAATGACGAAATTGGGAATGCATAAAACAAACAACATTCATCGCCAGTTTCCTTGCAATTACGGAGGAGACGTCTTTATTGACGCAAGAGTCGTAATAATCAAAAGGGCTCATGCATGCAGACAGGTAGACGGATCCCTGCATGGAGGTACTTAAACCAGATATAATTAGGTAACGTCAGCCGAGTCCATTCAATATCGCGTCGAAAAGTGGGGCTGTTAAGAGCGTCGGCAAAAATCAATTAACATTTAGCATACTTTTGTACCGTACCCTCCCCCGTCGCATGCATCATGTACGGTCTTACTAATGAACAATTACATTTACTTTAGCTTAAAGCTATTAAAGGCACATCATGGCTTTGGATTGTATGCCGCTGCAATTTCAATGCAACTTAACTTATTGCTCAATTCTATAATCAAATTTTGTCCCATTATTTAAACCCTCCTGCTGGGACCCTCTGCATAAATTAAAGTCGACATTCCTCCACCACTTATTCATGAGGACTGAAGATTGCCAATAATGTCCTTTTAAATTGTAATGAGTCGAAGGGCTAACCAAGCCACTAAACAATTACATTTATCCTTCATAACATAATCGAGTAATGGTGTAAGTAATCGATTAAAACTATCGAAAATTATATTACTGCATGGTTGATTAGCGAAAGATAACAAAAATATTTTCGTACGTGCCATGTCGTCGTAATGTCATAAATAAATTCATGTACATATTGTACAGGGTTATCTTATGAAAAGCAAGTTGTCAGTTTTATCATATAACCAATATCAAAAGTGTGTTGCCGTTTGTATAACTGGTTTGGTTTTTCATAAGGAAACAGCAGCACGACCCATTGATAATCGAGGTGACTTGACTATCTTCTCAACAACGTGACATGTTTGAGGGCTACACATTTCCTTAAAAAATGTTTAAGAGTTGCCCAAATATAATTTTTATTATCACCATCAGTCATCCATCATCTATGTAAGTAAGCTAGATCGATAAGCCAGTTTTTGCTAACAGCTTATTATAGAAATCTGAGATGCAGGTATATTTACGGCAATTTCAGCTCATGTTTATCTCCATCCTTAAAAGTCAACTGGGTTGATGCTGAAATCCACATTTTATTGATGCCGAGCGGATTGGATTCTGCCAATACCCTTGGGATTAATGATTTTGCAAAAAAAAATGTTTAATGCAAATTCACGAGAGAAGAAGATCCCATCATCATCAACATCCTCAGGTCCTGCCAGCGATAACTTCCCTCTCATTCACCTCGTTCCTATATTCCTACGGCTTGGTCTTATTTCTGCCCTTTGAGGAACCCAGATTTGCGGTTGGAGTTCCTTGAAAGGGAGGAAAAGGGAACTTAGCGAGACTTTTTAAACTTGAGCTACTTATTTATGATGATGGCAACAAATAGACAAAGGTAAAGGGGCACACGTACACAATACAGAGCCACACGGAATTATTTGCCATGTCATGTCATTTCAGTTTCAGTGTCATTGATTCATCATCATCAAATCAATCGAAAGGAAGGAAGGGGAGTCCATTATAAATTGCAATTATAATTACGATCATAATTTATCAATTGATAAATTGTAGCGTATGCAAACAAGATGCAAAAATGTTAGGATGTTATTAAGTGCAAACATTCAATTTCATTTGATTTGCCTCACTCCTCCCCCCATCACCATTACATTGTTAGATTTGTCTAAGGTGATGATGACGATGACGATGAGGATGATGAGTGAGAACATTTAAGGAAAGAATACTAATATAAGTATAGACGATGATGAGACTAGGACATCCCTTTAAAGCGTTAAGAGGTCATAGTCACTGCTCACACAGGCCAAGCCAAGCCACAACGCTGAACATATCAAAGGGCCACACAAGTGGCCGGGGGCATCTATGAGTAGGGCCTATCATCTATAGCGACATGGTCACCTTTACACTTTATGACATGTTAATCATATAGTGAGTCACTGATGATAATACTCCACCATTGTTGTTACTTTACTACCATTGTTGTTACATTATTGATTACAAGGTGGAGGAATGATCATCATTGTTGTAAAACAATCTCTCTCTGCAATTATATTAAAGCCATAGTTGCCTGCCCTAACCATCATGGCATCGTCATATTCGTCATTGAATTATATTATTGCAGATTGCAACCCATGTCATGTATCATATCACATTATTCACATTGCGTGAAAGTTAGTTAAAGTTGGCTACAACTAAAAAGGGAATGTGTTACAGTCCCAGACAGCGCAACAATGAGAGAGATGTGAAATACCTTCAGCGTTACCTACTTCCACACGGCTACGACACAGATTATGCCCTGTGCTGGTTTAGTAAGCGCATTTAAGTCAATTTAAGTACGGGGCTGTGTTAGTTTCCCTTACTGAACTAATTGAGGATGCAGCTCTAGATTTTTGAGATTTTGAACTCTTCCAAATGAAAGTGAAATGAAATGAAATGAAGGTGTTTACAACTATAAAAGTAAAGATTGAGTTCACTTTCGTGAGCATCATCATCATCATCATAAGACTACACCTACACAACTAATAATAACATGAATGCATTTATTTATGTGATGTGATCGAGAAAAAAAACTCTTCCTTAAAAGGTTTCTGTGTCGATGAGTTTAAGGAGATGGATGCCTGAATGCAGTTTCGAAACGAGGTTCTCTGATGGGAAGAGTTCATTTTATAATGTTTGGATTAAGGTTTAGGATAATATGCATTGGATTGTATACTTTAGCAGAATCAGAGCAGTTAGCGATGATTTTTGACAAAGGGGGAAATATATAAAAGGAGATGCAGATTGGTTGAAACTAGACTAGTGGGTAAAGTTGTCTCTTCGGCTAAACACCTAATTGCTCATTTAATTAATGTTGATGGGGGAATAATGGCATCCGTTATCCATTATCCATAATCCATATCCCATATCAATTATGCCTTGTTTTGTGATTGATGAATGTTGAATGTGAACATCGCACCGGGAACGGATGTTTGATGATTATTATTGACTAAATTCCATATAAAATTCATATCCTTGTTTAGTATGTAACTTGTATCTGCAACTTTTTATATGTTCCAAATTAGAACAACTTTAATTACAGACTTGATTGCTCTTCTAATTCTAATAATCCTATTCCATTTTTATCTAATTTTATGCCAAATTCTAAAAAAAAAGGTCAATTCCATCCAGATCCAGAAAAACAGAACTACCCACCAAGCAAGCTATTTAAATTAATATTCCATTTTTTCACATCATATCATGTAACTTGATTTTGCATTTCATGGAAGATATGTTGTGGATGTGATATTTGAGATGAAATTCATGTCTTTGTTAGTGTTTGTATTGCGGTAAGGTAGATACTCATTTCAAACGTTTTCATGTCGTAGATACTTGCTGCTGGTCATGGTGGTGTAATCCCTGTTGGAGTGCTTCTTTCTACAACGTGTGTGGTCTATGGTCTTCTCATCCTGCTCCATTCTTGGGTGAACCAGTAACCAGTCCATAATCCAAAAACAAGCTGTTTTTCTTGGTGGCGGGATTGCTGACATAGGCATATTATCTTGGATGAACTGGATCGAGTAATGTTCAATTCATGTTTCTATTTTTCTTATAATAACAGATTGCAGTATCCAAGTTAAATGCACCACAAAGACCACGTATTGTAGATACAATAGATACATGTGCGTAAAGTAAACAGGTAGATTATTACGAAATTGGGCATTTTAAAGTTCAAAACTAAATGATCAATCTGACATTTAATTAACTAATTTTAATATTTTATTTACTAGATTTAGAGGACTTCCCTTCTCCCCTAAAATCTCCAGTATCTCCAGTCCCATTCCCCTGGTCCATATTGTTGTTGTGGGACATGTTATGCTAAAGAAACTGCAACCTTCTTTGACAGTGCCTTAAAGTTCCAACAATCAACAATATGGCAGATGAGAAGATCAGCATTTGGACTCACATTTCCCAACTCCATAATGGATTGACCCGCCAGAATCCGGAAGAAGTTGTGGAGCTCTCCTCAGATTCCGAAACGGGGAGTGAAGATAGTCTATTTGAAGTTATCCAGCCTAAGAAGAGGAGGGGAAATCCAGAACCTGCTGCATCGCAACCACTCCCCGGCGGTGACCCTCCAAGGGTAACGGATTCAGATAACCTTGGAGCAAGTAATGATAAGGCTACGGGGCCGTCTTCAACCTCAGCTACTGCTGGAACCAGTTCGGGAACTGACCCTGTCCCTTTCGTTGACCCAATTGCTGATTTCATAACGGAATTATATGGGAGTGGGAGCAACACTGGAAACGAGGACCACGTTTCGGAAGTTCCAAGTCGAAAGAAGCTTGTCATGGAAAAGGAGAACAATAAGACGCCAATCCCCGGTCCCTCGAGCTCCAGCCACGTTACTAAATCCAAGAAAAGGGTCCGGTTTCGGAGCCCATCCAGTTCGGGATCCTCAGATGGGAGTGAGAGTCCAGTCGTGGGGGCGAAGCGAGCTCGGAGGAGTTTGAGGTTGAGTTCCCCCTTGTCCGACAATGGGAACAACAAGGGGAAGAGTTCCAGTTCGGAAGCGGATTCGAATGATGATGATGAGAGTGACGACGAGATCCCGGTGACACCCCGAAAGCGTTGTACAAGGAGAAGCAAACCTGTCATCTCCGACTATGATTGTACCCCGCCGATCGCTGAGGAGCCCGAGAAGAAGAAGAAGACTGCCAAGATCCGGAGGAAGTCTCTGAGAAGTTCCACCGAGAAGAGGAAGAAGGCCAGTGAGAAGGAGCTTGCGCTGGAAAGACTTCGGCAGAAGATGGAAGCGAGGAAAGTGAAGCAAGCCGAGAAGAAGGCGAATAAGGCGGCATCGTCATCGTCCCGGAGAGATGAGTCCAAAGAAAAAGAAAATGGTGATGACACCGGGGAAAGTGATGACGATGGCAGTGACTGTTCGGACTCCGGATCTGGATCTTCCCCCTGCCCTGTGGTTTCTGACGGCGAGGTCTCATCATCGGATGCAAGTGATTGTAGCGTTGCCACCGCTGCTGAAACCGATGAAGAACCTGATTTGGGCAGTGGAAGCGAAGGGGAGAAGGAACTGGAGAAAGAGGATTCGGAAGATAACGAGGAGGATAAAAGCGACCGCTCCTGTTCCAGTTCTGAGGATGGGGAACCGGACGATGGTCAGAATGATGCTAGGTGCTTGCTATGCAAAGACTTGGGCTCCAGAAAGTTTGAAGGAAGGGCTGCGCTGAGAACCACTACTAGTTGGTAAATACTTACAATTCAATAATTGCAACTTTAGAACTTGCCTAAGAAAATAGTTTGTAATTATTGGTACCTAATTATTTAAAACAATTTCAATTCCCATTTCTAGGTGCAAATGTGGCGAATGTGAGATTTTTGCAGAACATGTAGGAGACTACGATTTGATTTGCTGCAAAGAAATAAAAACTGTGGCTGCCTTCCTCAAGGAAGAGTTGGAGGATGACGTCTGCATTACCGATCATCCCAGATTCCAGAAAGATGTTCTGGAAAATGCAGGATATGCTCGCGCAATTTCAAAGCACAACTACTCCTACAACTTCCGAAGCGGGGGTGGCTCCTCAGCCTACTATGACTATTATCATGCTGACAAGAAGAAAAGTGAGCAAAAGTATGATAATGCTATCGCTGAGTTCAAGAATGCAGACCGGGGTGGGAGGTACCGGAAGAGCTTGAGATCTTATAAATATTGGATTTTTGATTGTATAAATAACCCTGCAAATGAGATTGTCATTCCGGCTTGTGTGCTTGCCACTGTTCGAGACTATTTTGAGATACATCCGGCCTACTATCAACCCTTCTCAACGAACCATCAGTGCCCAACTGGGAGACATTGCAGATTGGCTCGGGATCCTAATCTTGTAAACCCTAACCCACCACAATAGAGATAATTAATGTTTAGACTTTAGATAAACATTTCATTTTAAGTCGCAATGAACAATCATCAATCACGCTTAACTATTACCTAAGATTATATGTAGTCAGTACTCATTACTATACATATTCTTTACTAAAAATATTCTATTCTAGAGTTCAAAGAATATTTTTAAAGGAATTTTGTTTTTCTGTTAAATATTTTTATGTATACAATATAATGCCACTGTTTTAGATCTGTCACCCTCCCTGTCTTAAGCTAATATGATGAATCCGACAAGAACAATATTTATAACAAGGTTATTTACAGGTAAAATGCCAAAGTTGTCGCTAATCGCATAATATAGTTTATTGTATTTAGATAAAAAATGTTATCAAATGAAATATGGGACAACGATATGTCCATCTATGTGTACAAAACGCCAGTTCTTACCTAAAGTTAATTTCAAATTAGGTAGACTAGATATATAATCAACAATTTGTTTACGGAGTTGCAATTTTGACCAAGTCAAGTCCTAATCTCGATATAGTTGACTAGATGAAATAGACCTATATCAAGTTGTTTTTATTTAAATGAATTTTATACTCCCGATGAAATTTGTCTTTAATAAATAAATCTGTGATTTATTTAGCACTAATTACAATTTTGATATGTGTATTATGTATGTATTTTATTATCATGAGAAAATGTTTCGTCATTTATGATCATTTAACATTCAGCCCATTCACGCTTCCCAACTTCAAATGAAGTTTCGTCGACAGTTTCCAAACGGCAGGCAATTCTCTTGATTGCAATCATAGATAAAATACTAACAATCAAGTTTGTTTAGAAGTTGATTTTGAAGATCTCATGTCATACCTCCTGTCGTTTTTAGCCTATGTCTGAGAAGATCGCCATGCTTAATAGCTCTCCCAAATTTCAAAGTATAGGGTTCTTGCATAACCTGACAGAAATTCATGACAAAGAGGATGTGTGTGTGCGCCACAAAAATCAAAATTATCCAGAGAGGTTTTCATCTTCTCTCAACTATGAAATCCGAATCATTCCAATGAAAGCTCCTCAAACTTAAACTGCGAATATCTCTGTCATCATTAAAAATATCCTGGTGAAATGATATGAATTCCTCGAATTAAATATAATGAGCAGAGAATTGCATGTTTTTCCTCTGTGGTTATATTCTTCCAGTATGATGCTCATAACTAAGGATGACCAAAAGCAAAAAAAGCAAAATAAAATTTAGTTTATGATAGATACCTGGTATCAGGTTCAGTTAAGCA
>JAQIXQ010001065.1:0-17752 GCA_034700485.1 Pseudosinella alba
ACCCTCCTCCGAGTGGTGAGGGTGGCCAAGGTCGGCAGAGTACTGAGGCTGGTCAAGGGTGCCAAGGGGATCAGAACCTTGTTGTTCGCGTTGGCCATGAGTCTCCCAGCATTGTTCAATATCTGTCTCCTTCTCTTTCTGGTCATGTTCATCTTCGCCATATTTGGGATGGGCTTCTTCATGAATGTCAAGTTGAGAGGGGGGCTGGACGAGGTCTACAACTTCCAGACATTTATGCAGTCCTTCATCCTCCTCTTCCAGATGAGCACCTCGGCGGGGTGGGATGGGGTCCTGGATGGGATCATGAATGAGGACGATTGCGACGAGCCTGATCCCGAACTAGGCAAGTCGGGGGATTGTGGGAATGCCACCGCCGGGATCGCATTCCTCCTTGCCTACCTCGTCATGACCTTCCTCATCATCATCAACATGTACATCGCCGTCATCCTGGAGAACTACTCCCAAGCCACGGAGGAGGTCCAGGAGGGACTGACCGATGACGACTACGACATGTACTATGAGGTCTGGGCTCAGTTCGATCCCGACGGGACCCAATACATCCGGTACGACCAGGTCTCAGATTTCCTGGATGTCCTCGAGCCCCCACTCCAGATCCACAAGCCAAACAAATTCAAAATCATTTCTATGGACTTGCCCATCTGCAAAGGGGACATGATGTACTGCGTCGACATTCTGGATGCCCTCACCAAAGACTTCTTTGCCAGGAAGGGGAATCCCATCGAGGAGGCTGTGGAGGTCAATGACGTCACCGTGGCCGCAGATCGCCCAGGCTATGAGCCCGTCAGCTCCACTCTCTGGCGTCAGCGGGAGGAATATTGCGCCCGACTCATTCAGAATGCGTGGAGGCGGCACAAGAACAAGGAGTTAAATCCGGACAAGAGCGGGGTCAGTGCCAGTGGCAGTGTCGGGGGGAAGGGGGATGGGGATGATGCTACCGTGATATCATCATCCATTGTGTTGGGGGATGAGGATGGGGGAGGTCACACGGTCTTGATCCAAGGGGCTCACTCCAAGTCACCCAGCATTGCCTCCCAGATTGCAGATTCTAGCTTAATCTAAATCAGCTAAATCTTTACATCAGCCATCGACACACTTAACCTAATTGCTAATTATATTGATGATGGTCACACTCAGTTGGTTTGGTTCCTCAAATTAAGCATTAGCAATAAAACTTTCACTTGTCATCAATCAATCACCATTCAGCTAAATTTCCCTCAACTTGACACATTTTGCTGATGACTTATAAATTGCCTAATAAAATGATAATGTAATTTATTACAATTAAAACTAAGTTTGACTTCCGGACTAAATGGACTATGGCTAATTAATTGTGATTAGTAGTAATAATAATAATTTACTAAATAATACTCACTACTCACTACACTATTACTAACTAAAAGACATGACATATTATATAACTTTTAAAGGCTATTTTAAATACTAACAAATTAACTTAAGCACAACCGGATCCGAATCCGATCCGTTCATAATTTACTCTACTAAAAAGAAAACACATTTGCTTTCACTTTTTCACTATTTTCACTTCCGTTTAAATTAAGTTACTTACGCGGAAGTTGCTCAACTATATGTTCGTTCAGAATAATCTCGTTAAGATTTTAAACTAAAACCGATTCCTTAATTGTGTGTTAAATTATGTTAGTTGAGATGCTCTTAATTATAGAATTATTATTTAGTGTAGCGTAGTCCACAAGTTACTTGATAAATTGACTTATGAAGAAAAATATGTTGAGGAAGACAAAAGTGCTAAAAACAGGAAGAGGTAAATAGGTATATTCCCGGTATTACGATTAGTATTATTATCATATAATTTTAAAAGTGCAGACATTTAGTTTAAAACTTGTTCTAATTAATTATGAAATTACATATAAATAGACTCGATATATTGATATTTGACATTTTCATCATGATATGATGTATATTGCTTCCCCAACAATCCGACAGTTTTATTGCAATGAAGTGATTATAATGATGGTAGGTGCTATTATATGAAATAAAAAAAGTATTTATTAAATCTAAATTGAAATAATTAACATTATTATAATGACCCATGCATCATTTCATAATGTGGAATAAATTATGCAAATCAAATCACGACATAGAAAATTTGTATTTTGTTCAATTTATTTTAGCATTTAAAATTCAGAGACAACCAAGCCAACTTAAATATATCCACTTTGACCTTAACTGCTTCCAAAATTATAATATTCAGAGAAAGAATAATTTAGAAATAAAAACCAACAAATTATTTATTCCTCCTTCTTCCCCAAAATGCTCAATTTCCCCTTTCCCCCATCCCCATCCTCAACCGGCTTCAATGTCTGCTTGACCTTTTGAACAAATTCAATCTGATCACACAAGGTCATCGTATCCCAGTCCAATGGATCCAGCGTCTCCTTCAACTCCGCCATGAAGTTTCGGACCGCAACAAAATACAGCCATTTGAAGGGTAGCCAGAGCAGCAGGAGGAAATACAGCACAGACAATAGGTGACTCCCTGCCAGCGGGGTGAGGAATAGGAGGACCTTGGTCGCCATTCCTCCAAGTTCCGTGAGAGATATTGCCTGCTCGGGTTCAATGTCCAGATCCGTCGCCCTTATCAACGCCACCGCCGCAAACATTCGGACAATCTGGTCAATGGTGACGAACAACAGCTTTAGCCATCGGGAGACAAGCTCCCCCACTGAAAAAAAAGTAGTTCAGTATATTAGACAAAATGAATTTTAAGGCGTTTTTACTTGTATTTTTGTTTTCAGACCAACCCAGGAAGGCGTCAATATCCGGCTGCTTTGGACCTTGTCCATAGATGACAGAGTTCCAAACATCTCGAACTTCCCATGAGCCCAAATATTTGGACAGGAATTCACTCCGAATGTCCAAGTCATCCGAGGATAGCTTCCATCCCATGACACCCAAAAAGGTGAGCATGGACGTGGCCAAGAACTGTGGATAAATTTAAAAATTCATAATTTGTTGCATTGTTTATGATAATTAACTAAAGTTGTTTGTAACTCACCAAGTCCACCCATCCAAAGACCTTTGCCTGGACTCGGTAGCTCCCATATGAAGTCATGCTTACGTTGGCGAAATAAAAAGTGATTATAACACAAATGCGTTATAATTTCCCTTTACGTGTTTATCTCAATAGCGTAGTAAAGTGAAGACACTTAAGTCGACAATATAACACTGGCTGTGACAACGAAGGACAATGTATTGGTGCAAATGCTGCCTGGCAACAGCAACAATTTTTGTTTGGCCTGTTGGACCTTCCTGTTAAAAACATGGCGGTAAGATAATAATATGAAAAGTGTGCCAAGTAGTTTTTATTTTATTTAGGTCAAGTCTCATCATATCATCACAATAGTTTCTTCGGCATTCGGCTTATTCGACCAACTTCACACCGACAAATAAAAAGTGTGAATCGGAAATAGGCAATCCAATTCCTATCGATAAAAATTCTCAATCCTCACACCTGCTTAGCTAAACCCATGGCCATGCAAATAAATTAGTATAAGCAACTTGTGAGCGTTGACAATTTTCAGGATAAGAAAAAACCATCAGAAATTACTTGCATGATGATAAAACGATAAAATGTGTCTAGATGGTGATAGGTGGTCGGAACTCGGAACATGAATGGCTTATATTTGGTGACGCTTTTAACTTGAGCTGCTAACAAATTACCCACGACTAATGCAGCTACTTATGCATGACTTATCACTCTACAGATAACATGACAAGTTTTTTTTTTTAATTTGTAGCACATTACATAGCTGCAATATAGTAAGCAATTTGTTGCATGTTGCCATGCCCTGATCACTACCTCAATTTTAAATAATTCCGCTGACCTGCTGACACGTGTGGGAGACTTTTTTTTTAGTATCTGCAAAAAACTCGGTGACCTATATGGACTGACGAATTGACTGATAAGCATTTATCTGAGATCGAGATGTAAAATGCAACAAATATGCTTTGTCAATCTGTCAGTTGCCATGATGAATGCTTCAATTTTAATTTTATTGACAATTTGCATAATTTAGGGAAACCCTCCTACGTAAGCACTCAAGATAAGTATAAAAGATGACAAGTTCGTCATTTCAAACATTACTTGCTTCCGAGCGAACAGTTAGCCAATTACCTCTTTACTAAGCCAATAATTTACTCAATTCAAATATAGTTTCACTTTGCGATTTCTAAAAATGGCCGAAAAACTGCAGCTCTTAATTGTTTTGGCTCTATTCTTGACATTGACCTTGCTGACGGGCTCTTCTGCATCGGTGGAGGGGAGAAATGATCCATTGTCTGGTTAGCTAGCTCTAAACTATTTAAACTCAAACATTATTTACCAAAATTACGTCCGATCTTCAATAAATTAGTAATTCTACTAATTCTGAGAAGCTAAACTCGAATAGGTTAATCAACTACGGAAACTATTCTTACTTATTCTAAAGTTAATTGTCCATGTCTTCTTTTTATTTTAAGGAAATTCCACAAGTTTCTCGGGACTACTAATGGGAAATCATGTTTTACAGACTTTGAGAGATTTGATATGGTGAATGGACAAATGACGTGCAGACTGTGCGATTTTTGATTTGACCATCAGAATTGGACGGGAGCTGCAGCTTTCTGTGAAGAATCGAGACTTACATTAGCCTCCATAGAAACCCGAGCACAAGCGGACTTGCTGACCAGAGTAATTCCTGACTTAGGCTATGTGGGCTCGTGTAAGACGCATTTTTTTTTATGGAAAATTCGAAATAAATTATTTTAAATCCAAATTCTTCTTCATGTAATATTCCATTCCGTGTTCCGTTTTTAAACGTGAAATATTCAGGGTATTAGACATCAGGGAGGGAATCACGACAGGCCTCAATGTTCACCTGGAATGGGAGAGGCAAGTCAACTCTAACTTGGTAGCCGAATGGAAAATATTTGGAGAAGAACATTGGTGTGTGGCTTTCTACACCCGGGGGTGAATGACTCACAGCTACAGGCATATCCATCATATTATACTATCATCTTCGTCCGCTTTGCAAACCTAGTTGAAATGCAATTTATTTAATTCAGTTTAATGCCATTTCAAATTCATCACATTCCTTTTTTGTTAATTTATTCTGTGATCGGCTCACAGAGAAGCGTGTACAACTCAATAAAATGATCCTTCATGATATTTCATATTCATGGTACCGCTTTGAATTTTACAATACATATTTATGTAGGAAAAAACAGGAGCATATATTGATAGCACGCATGCAAGTAATTTGTCTGTTTAATTAGTAAAGAATTTGGGGGTAAATGCGATTTACGTTCATTTGTTGATTTACTTACTTTTTTACAAAGCAAATATTGCTTTTGTATTAAAAACATCATATATTTGGAATCGATGCTTCCTGCTTGCTATAAGGACCTAAGGACATTCGACAATGTTATGATTCATGTAATCATCATAGCCTGCTGAAGATTGAGTATTGAAAAGAAACAGGTCGACTGCGATCGTTTTTTTTTTTGGTAAAAAAGCACATTTACAAATCAACATTAAAATATCTACAGAAACTGCGTGGAAATGATATAACAGAATAAATATACATTTTCCAATTTCAGTGAAGCAACACGAAATTACAGGGAAATAGTTTAATCCAGGTAAAGTTGACAAACGGAGTACGCTGATTAGATTAGAGTTGCGTTGTATTTCCACTGATTTCAGTAATTTTACACTGAAACTGGATCATTGCATATTTGATATGGCAATGCTCGGCCGGCGCCCGGTTATATAAATAAAAGCTTCAATGTGTCATTTTGACATGAGTGTGAGTGAGGTACGTATTTATGTTTGGAAATGGCAATTCAAAACAATAACATAATAAAAAAAGTATCGCCAAATTTATTGTGATAAATATTTAATTCGAAAGAGAATCGTAAACACTTCGACCCATTTCAATCAATTGGGTGTAGATGATCATCGATTCACACCATTCCCGCCTACTCCAATGTCGCCTAATACAAATTACCCATTATAAATGGACGGAATTGCCTATTTAAAAATTGCCAAGTAGAATATGAGAATTTATGTTTCTTAATTTCAATATTTCGTTGTTTTGATTAGCTCGCAGTAACTTCGCAAAAAATTCAGTTCACTCAAAAATGTTCCTATTTATTTCAAGAAACGATAGCCACTAATGCATCCTATATATGACATTTTGAAATACAAAAATGGCCAACTTTTTAACAGAATGAAGGATTTTTTGCTTCAAAGATTTTGCAGGAAGGTGCGACTTTGGAATAGGCAACCGTATGCGTACACGAGTTTGTCATGTCTTTGATTTCAGTTTGTTTAATTTTCCCACATAATGTTGACAAACAATTTGTACAAATATTATACATTCCCGTCCCCATTTCTAGATATTCTGGATAGAATCTGTTGCTCCAATATAAAGGGCCATGAATCTTTGCGATCCAGTACTCTGCTGGATATTCCCACAAGAAGAAGTGATTTCCTAGGATCCAAGATTGTCAATGCAAGCCAAGTGCACCCTATTAGTTGGGAACTGAATGTTTCGTTGCGTCTTCCAGGGTATTTTATCTAGTTTCGCATTTTAAAAAAAACAAACGTGCTCCTTCAGTTGGTATTGAATTCCTGCCAGATAAAATAACGGGAAGCATCAAAGGTAATTATTCATTTTTGGCAATTAAGTTTGCCTTGTAAAACTATTTTATCACATAAATTAATAACAAGAATTACAAATCACATATAATATTTAGATATCATGCATGCAGTTATAATTTGCATTTCATTACGACTCCTCTAACTCCCTCTAGATTTTAAGATTTAGAAGGCCCTGCAAAAAAAAAGGTTTCCTTCCCAAAAGTGCAATATAATACTAAATTGCAGTGTGTTCTTTCTCTTCAGGTAAAAAGTACGTCATACAATGCTGAGGATCCATAAGCACAACTCCTTGGAAGACGAGGATGAGGACTTGATTGCTAATCCACTGCTGGCTCATAAATCGTTACCAAAACGTGATCTCCTGGATAACCCACGTTTCTCCGGGAGTACAGTAAATACTAATAATTGTATTAAAGTAAATTAATTCAACTAATTTATGAGTCCGCATAAACTGGCATGTTTCATTGCAACTATATTGTAGAGTGAAAGAGCGAAACAGGCAGCAGACTTTGCAAACAAATTAAATAATGAATTCTTCGATACAAACCATGCCGAGTTTCTTGGCAATAAGGAGCACAAAGCAAAGATCGATAAGGAACGAAACTTCGAGACAGTCGCGGTATCCACTTCCAAAGATGGGAAAGAAATCATAATCGCCGGGAATATCAAAAAGAGGACAGAATACAAGAGGACAGAAGAATCCAAGAAAAAACAATGGATTAGTTCAGAATTTGGCATTAAGGAAGATCAGCATAAAGGTGCTATCCAACGAGTTATTAAAGAAGAGGTAAGTAAAAATCTATGCTTCATTTCTACAAATATTAAAATTTAGGCCTCCTCAATATGAAGTCAATAATGTTTAGTTTCCAGCACTCAAAACATCCGAAATTGTTGTAGTGCAACCAAAAATTGCCCCTACAACAAAAGAAGAAAATGCCAAATTCCATGCGGAGCAGCAGATATTAAGTTATGTTGACGATCCATCCAAGCTCACCATGGGAGTAAATAAACCACCTTGTGGGAAATGTGCACCAGTATTAAATGAAAATGGCGTAACTTCGGCAGGCCATCATGGGAAATCATTGGAGAAGGTAGTAAATTTTATGAAAAAAGACCCCCAGAAGATTGAGCCTAACTTCAAATTTCGAAACAACAAGGTAAGTTTCGATCATAACTGGCATACAAATAATAAAGGCGTCAAGGGCGTAATAAAAAGCATGACCAAGGTTTCGCTACCGAAAGTACCCAATCAAGCGGATGTCGGAAAGAAGATAAAAGCCGCCGCAGTTGGCAGCGTCACGCCCACGCCTGCTGTTTCAGTCGGTGCCGGACTTGAGACCATCATAAATAATATAATGGACACGGATGGAAGGGCTCATGCCGAGCTTGGTCATGCTTCAGCAGGTAAATATACAACCAAATGTTCGAAAGGTATATACGCCCGTGCATCCACTGCAGAGGCCTCGGCTTCCTGGAATGTTTTTTCAGCAAGTGCAAATGGCCCTGCTGCGTCCGCAGGTCTTCACTGTGGCGTTGGAACGTGGGCATCGGCTTATGCCAATGCTGAAGTGGCAAGAGCAGAGGCTGTGGCAGGTCCTGTATCTGTTGGAGTGGGATTAAATGTAAGCACTGGGGTTTCTGTAGGACTTGATGGTGTCAATGCTTCTTTGCTGGGGTTTGGAGTTTCATTTGGGCCGAAGATGAGCGTACGGACACCTGTGGCGGATGTCTCTTGTTCCATTATGTAAATCCTTCATAAACTTATTCCTCTTCGAATTCAATCACACAACTGTAGCGATTCTTTGCATGATTGAAATCGAGGAGTGTAATAGTATTCTGGCATTTATAATCAATTTTATTATTGACTTATCTAATCATGTCACTTACATAGCAGTCAGTCGCCACATATCTTTTTTAACAATAAGGTCGTGAGGTTCGAATAAAATTGCAGATCATTCAGAATTACGACCAATTTAGTAAACATATTCATAGCTTATATGTATACTCACAATTATAACGCGTTTTGTACATACGGTTGAAATGTGATTCAGATTGGTAATTTTATTGTGGAAAATTTCATTATAAATGTCTGTAACCATTATTGTTTGATTGACCAGGATGATAATAAACACCGGTAATACAACATTGTATATTGGTTGAGTTTTTGCCAAAATTGTGTTCCAGATATCACATGCCAGATCATATCATATGCCTAACTCATACAGTACGCCAAATATAGCAAAATATAGCCCGTTTGTTACCGAGCTGAAAGCATAGTTATAATTTTACAATGTATGCCTGTCTGTGTAAGCTCTACTGGCCTTATTTATTCAACACTGTTCCTAAGCTCTACATATGAGTAAGTGTACCACATATTTTATGCCGGACTGGATCACCCGATATTTATTATCTTAATTAAACTTTCATGATCGGCCGACATCAACAACGTGTCAAAAGTTAATCTGAAATTATCATCCATGTAAACTCATCGTGTATTTTATTTTAAATAAACTGTCTTATCATCATCATAATTACCGGGAGACTTTAAATGATAAGTGCGGTTTTGCAACCGATGCTTTCCATTTCACGCATAATATGCAGTATTATTAGTAACTGGGTGGAATATCTTATGACTTCACTTTAAAAGGCTCACAGAATGGCAGGCAGTTTACCAGTCGTGACCCCTTTCCCCGATTACATCCATCCTAAGGACTTCCTCCATTTATCGGAATGGGACAAGATGGTCAATGGCTTCCCCTACAGACCTTATCATCCCGACATCAGGCCCCTTCGGAAACGGTGCCGGGATATTATCCAGGAGTACAATCAAACCCAGTTCGACGATGAACGGGGTCGTCGGCAAATCCTGGACGAGCTGTTGGATCCTTCGTGTAAATTAAACAGGAATATTCATATCGAACCCACCTTTCGCTGTGGTCGAGGGATCAATATCAAAGTTGGGGAGAATTTCTCCGCCAGTTTTAATTGCGTCATTTTGGACCATGGTCCGGTTCAGTTTGGAAGGAACTGCAGGCTAGATTGTGGAGTCCACATTTATACCGCCTTCCATCCACTGAACGCTGCCCATCGACAACTTTCTACGGAGGTTGATAAGCTCAACTATTTCGAACAAACTGCCGGGATAATAATTGGCGACAATTGTTGGCTGGGTGGGGGCTCCACCGTAAATCCTGGGGTGAATTGATTATATAAATTTCTTCACAAGTTGTATTCTAATAGTTTGGGTGAGTATTTATCAATATAACTAAATCGCAGTTTAATTAATATTTTGTCACAGGTAGCGCTAGGAAATAACGTGGTTGTCGGAGCGGGATCTGTAGTGACTAAGTCCTTCCCGGATAACGTCGTCATAGCTGGAAATCCAGCCAAGATTACCCTTCATATGCCGGAGCCCTCCACTGACGCGAAACCTTTCTGGGAGGATATGGATGGCGTGGAGATATATGACTGACGATGAGATGGGTTCATACGAGTAATCAAATGAATTTTCCTCTGAGTCGAAAAGTGTATGGAGATACTTTGACTTTTAAATAAAAAATCGAACAATTAAACAAGTATTAGCATTATAATATTTCTTTATTAAATCCGTTGTTCCGGTTCCTGATTTAGCTTTGCTCGCCGGTGCTTTTATATGACCTTCTTGGTTGGTGTGGAGTAGGTGGCTTCATAATCTGGATGGATTGCATCTTCAGGTGGATGGAATGGATCATGTCATGAGATTCCGATAAAAGAATTATTCACGAATTTGCACAAAATGATAAAAAAAACTAGATGGATTTAGTCCCTGTTCCTCTTCCTTGTCGTAGCTAATCAACTCGTTCCTCACATTAACCGTGAGAAGTAACGTGTTCATATTGCTCATTAGAATATTTTTTAGCCCAATTATTACGCTTTTTGAGAGTAGCTCAAAACATCGTCCTACTCTTTTTTTAATTGCGGTGAAAGAATTGTATTAATATTAATAGCACTGGCACGTGAGTTTAGCTTCCTTCGTTCATTAATTGGTCTCCTAATGACTTGGGTCTGAATCGGGATGGTCTATATTTTTGGTCTAATAAATATATAAAAAAGTTTTTAGTGCTTCATTTTCATTCATCTAATAAAATATTCCCTTGGCTAAATCTAGCGACTTTTTTAAACAAAAAAATTGTAAAAATATCATTTTCGTGTTCGGTCAAAATAATAGTCTTGTAAAGCATTTCAAATATTGTTTGCTAAATGTTTATTATTGCCACATCCCGTCGTCACTAAATTCTGCTTATCAGTTTCCGATATTCTACATACACCCGTGATAGGATAAGATATATTATTGTGTATTGCTAATATGTTTTTGGGGCAATGCAATAATTCAAGTCGAAAGATCATATTTCATCATAATAAGTTCAAATTATTATTAAGGTTATTTTCTGAAAATAGGATACAGTCAAAAGATATGGCTCCAAAACTAATCAATATGTCTGAGGGTGGAATAATGAAACTTCGTTTCGTCTTCGAAACCAAAGCCAAAGTTGTGGAAGTAATAATACTCGGTCTTGTTAGACTTTCGACAAAACTTCCCCAAGTGACATTTTTACTGGATTTCCTCTTCGTAGCAAACCCTCATAATGTTCTTTTTGTTCCGGGAAATCTTTTATCAGTTTTTGTACGTCCTCCTGTGTGGGCATATCAGGTGGCTCAACTCTATAAGTAAGTTTTTAAGGCAAAATAAAATAATTAGCGACCTTGTCGATTTTAATTATTTGCCACCAAACCTTAAAAAATACACACTTACACAGGAAAATATCTCTGGAGAAGTTCCTCATATATCTTAAGGTCCTCATCTTGATACACGCAGAAAATTACACGGTCCACCTGTTTCAAATGAAAAAAAAATTGATTACGTAATTTTGCACCCCACAAATACCGGCAAGCAGTTAAGATAAGATAGATAAGCAAAGTTAATAATAGTTAAGATGGTAATACCTTATCATGATGCTCATTCAGAAACATCCTGGTTTCATAGATCGCCACATGAGCAGCGTTCTCCGGATCGTATCCATAAACCCCAGTGCTGATGCATGGGAAGGCCTAGAGATAAGTAAATCACTCTAATAAATGTAAATGTAACTACAAAATTATTTTTTAATCACTTGATCCGGAGCACTGACAAAATTATGGTTCATATTTGTTTTTGCTCAATATGATGAAAACCTCACATGGGCATTGTGAGACAACATCAATAACTTATTTCTTTTAAATTGACCATTAAAAAAGAAATATAAATGAATTTCTAAAACGGAATAAAAGCGACAGATTGATTATGTCCTTTGTTACAATTGATCGGAGAGAATGCTGGAGCATCAGAGCAAATGAATTCCTGTAGCTGTTCTCCAGCTCCTGGCGGTTCTCCGTCATTGTGCCCACCGTGTGAATAACATCTGAAAAATAAATTAAAGTTTACAATTTTTTTTAAAAATTATATAACGTTTTGATTGCCCAATTTTTCTAAATGGAAAGTATGCTTTGTTTCTAAAACTGTCACCCTCGTACGTTTGCAAGGAAGATTGTATCCTTTTGTGATTTTAGCCTGTCCAACTTCACAGCCGCCAAGAGTTTCACATTCCTTCAGAAGTCCATCTCCCGCCGCTCTGTGTATGGCGCCGTCAACCCCTCCACCACCGAGGAGGGAGGGATTTGCAGCGTTGACAATTGCATCAGCATCCAGTTGAGGGATGTCGCCTTGCCAAAGGGATATCTTGGCGTTGAGCTCTGGCTTCACTTGGAATGTATGCTCAAGTATTTCTAATAGTTGAAATACGCAGAATTACAATTTACTTCATTGTTCCGCGATAAAAGCTTTAATTTTATGTAATTTGTTTCGCTACCTGGTTTCTTCGGGGTCAAATTACGACTGTAGAAGTACCTGGACCAAGTCAACAGGGATGCGATTGTGACAACCATTTTGAAAAATGATTTTAACTTGTCTTGCGACTTAATCTAGAAAATTGTATTATTTTTTTCCATACAGTAATTCAACCGAAAATAATCAGCTAAGCAGCTCATCAGAACTTATCGGAATACAAGCGACGTAGTAACTGAAATGTGTTTTGATGAAAACAATTATTATCTTATCTTTGATACGTCTATCTCATTTTTGCGCATCACCAGCATATATCCAGCCTCCAGCCAAGCAGGACATAGACACGTAGACCAGACTCCAAAACTTCGGAACGTTTGTGGCATTTCGAAAACGTTTCTTTTTCCATTTGTCATTGGCTTGGCATAATCCATACTTGACCTTTTCTCCTTCCCATGGATAAATGTATTTGTAGAAGGCTTAAATAAACCGGGATTTGCAGTGGTGATGATCCCGACCTCATAATAGTAATTGTTTACGATAGTGTAAATTACAGATATTTTCCTTTGCAGAATGTCCAATAAAATAAAATATATTTATAACAGGAAACTGATAAGTGATAACATAATTCAAATCCTGGTAGATTACATCATGCTATGGTAACTCGTTAAAGTGATGATTCATCACTAATCCTCTGGTTGGCCATATAATATGGATGATAAGTATTCTATAATTTGTGATCTACGCCCCAAATTACACCTGTTCATAAAATTTAAGTGAATTCTACCGTTAATTTTTTTAAACTATATAGATATTACTCACATGTATTTAATCATGTCTGATTTTTGTTTACATAACCCCAAAGGAATTAAAGGATGCATACAGATTATATTCAGCGGATTGGAATAAGTATAGTTGGTAGGGATATCCAGAGAGAGGATGAACAAATGGCAGAAGAGAGGACAATTTTTATTGCAACTGCACATAATGCATCCACTTCAGATTATCGTTCGACCAATTCAAGATGAGGTAACAATTTGTAATAAGTATAATTACTATTTTGTATTTTATTCAGAATTCTGTATTAAATATTACTTTCCTGATTATTCCCAAGTCTATATCATTACACGGACAAATCCGGGTTTGAGGCCATTGCCAAGAGCGGCTACATCAAGAAGTCAACCACGGCAGCTGGGGACGCTGTATTTGGGGACGGTGTCTACTTAACAGCCATCAGCCCAGATGCGACCACACATAAAATTATAATAAACAACTGGGATGATGGAAGCTCGATTACTAGAAATCCCGGCGCCATCACAAAAACAGCTTACTGCTTTGCCATTCCCAAGTCCAAAATTCCGGAAGTTAGACAAATGTCGGACAGGAGTGGTCGGGATCGTGATATTTGGCTTTATCCAGATGACCTTAAACTAGCTGGGAAATCCGTACAGGTGTATGAAAGGTTATGAGAGTAGGAATGCTTAGATGAAATTGTATTTGTTTAGGGGCAGAATTGTTGCAAATTTACTATTTGGCAAATATTGTACAATAAAAAGATATAATAGTCAGCAAATAACAACGTTGATATTGTTTACTACGTTACGATTGCCAGGTATGTATATTTGATTTGCCTGATGTCTATTATTGTTCTTTGTCTAGGAATTGTTAAAAGATCATTGAGCATTTAAGAGTGACGGCATTTTTGTTGAAACTTGTACTAACAAAGGTTCCTGATCAGACCGGAATACAACGTAGCTCTTATCTTGTCTAATAGAGATTTTTATATAACATATTAGAGAGGGACTATGGACATTACACTAATAAAACATATAACAACGTAACACTTTGTTCGGTTTGGTTGGTATCAGGGGATTACTATGAAATTGGTGGGATGGGGGAAAATATGATGCTCTCGACTTGAGCCACCGGACGTTATCTTGGGTGCACTTTGGACAAGAACTTCCAAATAAATAAGTAATTATAGGTAAAAAAGCTTAGCTCTTAATCTACATGATTGATTGCGATATGTACTTGAAGATAATACATAACTTTTAAACAGGATGATGACGTGCGAGGTGTGTGGGGTATGTTAGGATAATGATGATGACCTGATCATCATCATGACTGCATCGACTTTTAATTGTGATTAATTTGATGATCGCATTTGGATACATTATGGAAGGTTCCAGATTACTCGTCCATCATACATCATAATAACCATGTTTAAAACAAATTGAATGGGCCATAGGTGAAAAGATAATTGCTTACAAACGTGTGGACAGCTCAGCAAACCCAAGTTAAGTTATTGTGTATACCCCTGGGCAAATATACTTATCCATCCCAAGAGGGTCCAATAGTTTAGCTTGCATAGTCCACATATTTATCAATTTATATAGGGGCAATCATGGACGTGGAGAGTAATCCGGACGAACACGAAGCAGCTTCATTTTTGAGGGTCTTCAAAATCGGCCTGGTAAGGTATCCAAATAGATTACATTGCAATCCTAAATGTGACAATTTCGAAGGGACTCACAGTTTCTAAAATTATGTTTAAAGATTGCCGACCAGATTCTTCCCTTCCTCAACCTGGAGGATATTAAGGCCCTCAGTAAGTCATCCAAAGGGGTTCTCACCACCATCCGAAATCACCCCTGCTTCCGTGACTTAACCAGGTTGTATATCAGCGAGGACTTGTTGAGGTCCGAATGGGAGCTCACCGGGATACTGAGCTATAAATGGAAGCATTTGGCTCTAGATCTGGCCAAACGGGTGTCCCCCGAGTTGATGCTGGAGGTGGAGCTGGGAACGGTTTTGCGGTCTGCAGAGTCATTATATGCTTACTTCTCATATGGACATAAACACTCGGACGTCAAGTCACATTCCGATAGGTACAAATCGGCTTCCAACTACTTGGGCGATGTTCTGGAAAGAACGGAGATTTTGAGGACGTTGAAATTGGAGGAGGGGTTGTTGTTCAAACTCCAGGCTGACTTTTGGGACAATCACATTGTTAGAGCGAAGCTGAGCAAGGTGGATCAGATTGAAATATGCGCGTTCAAAATCATAGGTAGTTCCATGTTCCTACCCTTCATTGGGGAAAAACCTGAGCGCCAGAATTTTTCTCAACTGACAAAGGCTCCGCAAGCAGTGAGAAGTTTTATCTTCGGGAGATGTGAAACGGGATCCATATCCAACCTTTTGCGCAACCCTGGTTTCCGGGAGTTCATTGAGAGGTATGCAGATTCTCTCCAACATTTGGAACTAAATCCCGATGCCCTCCGTCACCTGGGAGGAGTCCGATGTCCGAATCTGATGTCCCTCTCCATTTCCGACGAAGACATCGATAAATTCATCCATCCACTGCCAGATAAATTCCTCCTCCACCAGCCGCCCCTGTTAGAGTTGTCCATCGTAGCAACTTCTATGAACATACCGAGGGGCATCATGTCCTTGCCCCGACACGGCGGGATTGGCTCCAAAATGGAGAAATTGCATTTGGAAGCCCATCAATTTGCGGATCGGGGTCCACCGGGTCAACAAGTTGACTGGCAGTTCTTGGAGGGGATGACAGCGCTCAAGGACATCTCCATTTCCATTCGACCTTCCACCTTCTTCAACACCTCGGTGGAGGGTAGCGGCTATGCCGAAGACATTTTGAATTGGCTTCACCCAAAAGTCAGGAAGTTGTCTTTGGTGGGCTTCCAGCATCAGTTTTGGCGACCCCAAACGATTGACCGGGATGTGTCCAGGTTGTTATCCCGATACCAGGAGTTGACGGAGCTCACACTCCTTTCCAACTCGGGGGGAGTTGTGACGGATGACGCCCTCCAAGGAATTCTTAAACGGTGTGATAAATTACAGTCCTTGACTTTTGGCACTGATCATGACAGTCAAATCCTGAGAGGCGGCGGTGGCAGCGATGGACCAAGTATTTGCGGGATTACAGGGGAGGGATTTGCTGGGGGAGTTGCCCTGAATCGGCTAACTGGTGATTGTTCTTATGTAAAAATGTAAAAAGTATTTTAATTTCTTTTTAATAAACTTGAAATTAACTTTCAGGGCTGCTCCACCTCAAAATCGTTTCCTGCCCTCAGATCCTCCCAGAGAGCCTACTCCCCATTGTGAAATTCAGGTTCCTCCGGTCCTTCGTCTATGAGTCACATAACCAGGTTGAAAAAACAGTAAATCAAAGATAATTAACAATAGGATGTCGCTTATTGAATTAATTCTCTTAATGTCATTATTTTAGCTCCTAAGTCCAAGCGAATTTATCTTCCAGCTAGCAAGCCAGAATCCCTCCCTCGAGAGGGTCTCTGTTTCTTTCCCCAATTACGCCAACGAGGACGTAAATGAGTTGGGGAGAAGGCTGAAGAAACTCAATTCCCGGCTGCGGCCTGGCAACCTGTGGGTTACAGGGGGGTGCAAATCCTATCCTATGGAGTATTAATATACAAATTAGAAAATTCCCTGTATGTAATCCATCATTCCCTACTTTGCTACAATCACCAGTGCATACTACTTAAATGACCTTCCCATTAGCCGTGGGAACTAGCCAGAGCGAGTAAAGTTTTCATATTGGCCAATTTACCAAAATTATTCTAGACTAAATCTCCATGGGCTGGAATGACGTCTCCCAAAAGCGCTTGCTTTCCAATTACTAAGCTGTTTGAGAGTAACCCAAAGCATGGCTAATTTTTTTCATTGCATCTAAAGATTAAACCAAGTTAAATACATGTATGCTGACGAGTGAGTATAGCTTCCGCCATTCATTAACTGACCTCCAAATGCTGCACCAAAATTGTGATGCACTCAAACCACCATTATTTATTCATAAGCAAGATGGGAGGGTGCACGGTGGTCCGTCCATTTTGGCGTCAAGTTGTAATTCTAAGTATATCTGTTCAGTTCTTCCCATTTACCTCACCATTGCAAACTGACCATGTTGGTAAAGATAGTGTGAATAAGGATGTAGAAAATGAAGTCACCGAACAAATTGGTCCAGATCCAGGGCCTTCAGTATCCGAAACTACTCCAGGATGGGGGTCACCACCCCCTCCAAATAAGTTTCCCCGTGTTCCAAGAAGGGCATCATCCGACTTTGTTATCTTTAGTGGGAAAGGACGGGGATCTGGAAATATGGCACCGTCCCCATCCCCTTCCCCCCGGCCTTCGGACGACTCACCCAAAACCAATAT